>CM040124.1:343901346-344166342 GCA_022559845.1 Amorphophallus konjac
CCTTCGTAGTGGCTATCACCAGGTGCGGATCAGGCCTGGAGATGAATGGAAGACAGCATTCAAGACCAAGGATGGTCTTTATGAGTGGTTGGTTATGCCCTTTGGGCTTTCCAACGCCCCTAGCACCTTCATGCGGTTGATGACCCAGGTTTTACGCCCTATGATAGGGGTCTTCTTGGTCGTCTACTTTGATGACATTCTTATCTACAGTCGCACTAGGGAGGACCACTTAATCCATCTTAGGAAGGTCTGCGTCGTGCTAAGGCGAGAGAGTTTATTTGCCAACCCGAAGAAATGTGCTTTCATGTCCGATCAGATCACTTTTCTCGGGTTCATTGTGTCGAGAGATGGAGTCTCCGCTGATCCGGAGAAGATTAGGGCCATCAAGGAGTGGCCCGAGTCCCGCACGCTCCACGATGTCCGGAGTTTCCATGGCTTAGCGACGTTCTACCGTCGCTTCATTAGTGACTTCAGTTCTATCACTGCCCCGATCACTGATTGCATAAAGAAGGGGGCATTCGTATGGACTAAGGCTGCAGCCACGGCCTTTCAGGACATTAAGGGGCGCATGACCCGGGCACCTGTCCTTGTTTTACCTGATTTTTCTAAGGTGTTTGAGGTCACGTGTGATGCTTCTGGTGTGGGTATTGGTGACGTTTTGAGTCAGGAGTCCCACCCCCATTGCTTTCTTTAACGAGAAGCTTAATGATGCCAAACTGTGATATTCCACATACGACAAAGAATTTTACGCAGTTGTCCAGGCATTGAGGTATTGGAGGCACTATTTGTTGCACCATGAGTTTGTCCTCTTCTCTAACCATGAGGCCTTACGATTCCTCCATACCCAAAAGAAGCTGAATGCTCGCCATAGTCGTTGGGTGGAGTATTTCCAAGAGTACACCTTTGTGCTCAAGTACAAAGCAGGGGCGGAGAACAAGGTCGCCGATGCACTGAGTCGTCGGGTGATGATGTTGACCACCATGAGTGTTGAGGTGGTAGGAATAGAGAGGCTGAAGGATGCCTATGTTGATTGTCCGGACTTTGTTCCGATCTATGCCGTCCTTCAGGCCGGTCCCTCGCGTGATTATAGCGAGTTTGTACTGCAGGAGGGTCACCTATTCAGGGGTGACAAGTTGTGCATCCCACGAACTTCTGTTCGTGACTTTCTTGCATGGGAGATGCACGCGGGGGGTCTTGCTGGTCACTTTGGCCGGAACAAGACCATAGAGGCGGTTGAGCACCGATTCTACTGGCCTAGCCAAAAGAGGGATGTTGCTCGTATTGTAGCACAGTGTCGCACTTGTGCTATGGCCAAACAAAAGAATCAAAGTACCGGCCTCTATACTCCCCTTCCCGTCCCAGATAGTGCATGGCAGGACATTAGCATGGACTTTGTGTTAGGATTGCCCCGCACCCTCCGAAAGCATGACTCGATCTTTGTGGTTGTCGACCGATTCTCTAAGATGGCATTATTCATCCCATACTCCAAAACCTCGGATGCCTCTAGAGTTGCCAGTCTATTTTTTTCACATTGTGTCTCCAGGTTCGGACTCCCACGCACTATAGTGTCCGATAGGGATGTGCGCTTCACTAGCTATTTCTGGAAGACCCTATGGCATATGATGGGCACCCAATTGAAATTCTCCACTGCATATCACCCCCAGACCGATGGTCAGACTGAGGTTGTCAATAGGAGTTTGGGGGATCTTCTTAGGTGTCTTCTCCGAGATCGAGTCAGGGATTGGGATTTGGTATTACCCTTGGCTGAGTTTGCCTATAATGATTCAGTCAATAGGTCTACCGGTATGAGCCCCTTCGAGATTGTCACTGGCCGTAGACCTAGGAGACCCATAGACCTAGTCCCATCTCCCATCCAGTCCCGTGTGTCTGATTCAGCCGAGTCTTTTGCTAGCCATATTAGACAGTTGCATGAGTATATTCATCGTCATATTGAGTCCAGCAACACACGATACAAAGAATTGGCTGACGCCCATAGGCACCACCGTGAGTTTCAGGAGGGCGATTCTGTCATGATCAGGGTCAGACCTGAACGGTTTCCCTCAGGAGCCGTGAAGAAGTTGCATGCTCGCGGTGCCGGTCCCTTTCGAGTAGTGAGGCGAGTCAGATCGAACGCATATGTTGTGGACTTGCCAGAGGATTACGGGATCAGCTCGACTTTCAACGTCTCGGATCTCGTCGCTTATAGGGACCCAGCGGTGATACCCAGTGAGCCCTTTGAGCCGTCTCCACCCATTGTGAGTGACACCACCCTAGAGTGTCCACCTCCAGCCTTGTTACCTCAGCAGCGAGAGCAGATAGAATGTATACTAGACGAGCAGGTGACGACTACTCGAGGCGGAGTGTACCAGCGCTACTTGGTGCGTTGGAGGGGACGGCCCGCGTCCGATGACACCTGGATCACCCGGGCAGAACTTCAGAGGATAGATCCAGATCTACTGGATCGGTACCAGAGCGACCCGGACCCCTACTCGACAGGGTCGAACTTCTCCCACCCGGGGAGAATTGGTGAGGACACTAGAGCACGAGTACGGCCCGACTCAGCGAGCCGTCGGTACCGGACCCGTAGCACGACTCGGTCGACATCGACATCCTTATGGCTGGGCGACAATATGGAGTCCCTACCTGAGTGTTGATACTTTCCTATGTTTATTGCGAGTGCATTAGCATGTATTTGCTTATTGTGAGTGTATTAGTGTGTATTTTGTATTTTAGCTTCTAGTTGGGTCAAGATTGTAATATGGGCTACACTTTATGTAAGGGGTCCAATTTCTAAATTGGGCCTCAAGACCATTAGGAGCCCAAGCCCAAGGTGGACTTCTAGAAGATTTGGACCATTAGACCAAGGAGACAATGGTAGAGGATGCCCCTCCTTGTCCCCCATGCTTGTCTCCCACTTACCATTGACCAAATGTTAGTGGATGTCCTTTGGAGTTAGTGGATGTCCTTTGATGTTAGTGGATGTCCTTTGGTGTTAGTGGATGTCTTTACATCTAGATCTAGGGTTTTCATATTTATAGTCTCTTGTTGTATTTTGTGTGGAACTAATGAGAAAATTTGAAGAGAATATTGCTTGGTGCACACCCCCCCTCTCCTCTTGAGTTCTTGAGTGTTCTTCCTCCACCCACCTCCAATCTTCTCTAGATCTGATCCCAAATCTTCTATATCCCTCATATTTCTTCTACTTCTCTTCTTCCTCTATCTTCTGTGAACATTCACCACCGCCGCCGCCGCCGTTCGTGCCGCCGTTCAATCTCCACGAGCCGGTCTTCATCCTGCTGTCCCAAACTCGGAGTTTCAAGATAGCAGCTCGGTGAAAGAACTGGTACGGGAGATATGACCGTTGGATCCTTTCAAACATTTGAGGGTAGGCTCCTCCCATCATAGGCCATTTTCAGTTCAATTTTTAGGTCAATCAGAGTCCGTTTGCCCCCTTTCCCATCCACCTGTTCATCTTCCCCAAAATCTGCCTATGTGCAGGTCTTCCAGATAGATCTTAGTAGCCGATTTTTCTCACCCATCAAATGTTATCCAAATCTCACAAATGAGCTATGTGCGTCTCCGTCACCCTCCCCTCTATCCACCATAAAAATATCAGGTCCTAATTCGCCCATTTGATCCTTGGTCAAAGCCCTTGATCAGGGGGGTTAGGTTCTGTCCTGTCTGTTCTTTATTTCGGGACAGTGTGCTCAGTCAGTTTGAAGTAACTCCCATCTTCAATCCAAGCGTTGGACGAGGCTGTAGTTCCAGTATGTTGTAGGATTTCAAGTTCTCTTTCCAACGGTACCTTTTGTGTCCCGATCCGACGTCGGAGTTGAGCGTACCATCCGATCTCACCGGAGCGCGCAGATCTGGACAGAAACACAGCTGCGGGACAGCATTGGGAGATAATTCCCAAGAAATCGCCCGCCTCCACTCCGGCGACCGCCGCTCCCGGGGATCGACCCGGGACACTCCATGAGCTTCCTCGTCATTCATTGCCTCCAGGAGCCGCCCCGGACGCCGCCGTACCAGCAACGGGTCGCACGTACCATTCGGTGGGACCGAGTGAACGGAGTTGAACCGGTCGATCGCGTCCGCCCGAGCGCCATCAACTGCTGCCCGCCAACCCGAGATTGGTGCTCCCGGATTCCACGTGTCACCTGTTAACTCCCTGCGTGGAGTGGGCTTAGCATTATTTCTGTAATTATTAATTATTTCTGTATCGGGAGTTCCGGATCTCGGCCGGGAAGTCTTCCCCATGCCCCGAGCGTGGAGGTACACTCGCCACCCCCTTTTGTCGTATTTGCTTAGCTAGTATGTGTTCTCGATGCCGCTGCATGTGAGTAGGTTACATTCTCCTAGCTAGCTCGCGATACATCACCGCTGTGAGTTGTGAGTGCGAGACCCGTCCCACGACTCGTTCCGAGCGTGAGAGCAAGCCGACCACCCGAGACTCAAAGCCGGTTACTCAACCGTGCAGATCGTCACGCTTCACTCGATGGGTATGACCATGAGTTAGCACTTCTTGTTTGGGGCACATCGCCTCTTCTGGAGCTCTTTAGGTGCCACGTTGCATCGTTGTTGTTGGTCGTGTCGTCCAACCCGTCGCGTCGTCCTATAGAGTCCAAGGTCGCAACTCGTCCGCGTCAAGTCTCGTAGTCGTCCCGCATCATTCGGTCCTCGCCTTCTTCTCAGGAGGCACTTCTTCGAGACGTCGATCTCGGGTGGAAATAAGGTAGCATCTTCTGGATTCCCGTTGATCACCTCGGACTTCCCCTACCCCGCGAGGAGTGGGGAACTTAAGCTTCTAGTGGTAGGAGGAAGGGATGTCTTGGAGCATGCCGAGGATTCCTCGGTCGATGATCGCATTGTACCCTATCATTGCACGGACCACAGTAAAGTCGGCGAGGAAGGTTACCTCTTTCGGTGCTGTCCCGAACGTAATCGGGAGCGATATACGCCCTTCTGGGCAGACAGTCATGCCAGAGAATCCATACAGCGGCGTGTGCAATGGCGCGAGTCGTGACACGTCCACTACCAAAAAAAAGCGGGATTTCAGACGGCCATTATCCGTCTCAAATCCGTCTGAAAATCTATCACAAATCACGTTTGTGACAGATTTCCGACAGATTTCAGACGGAACATGACCGTATGAAATTCTTAGTCACAAATTTGTGACGGAAACAAATACGTGACAAATACAGACGGATTTTAAGACGGATAATATCCGTCTGAAATATCCGTCGGTATTCCCGCTTTTTCTCGTGGTGGTCCACACCCATAAGTACAAGACAGTCGTACGCGATAACATCAGGTCCACGTCCATTATCCACCAGGATGCGTCGCACAGTACATTGATTGATGGTGGTGGAAACCACCAATGCATCAGAATGGGGCGTCGTGACGCCTTTCAGGTCATCCTCGGAGAAGACTATGGGTTCTCCCAGGTGAACTGAAGGGGAGAATTCCCTCGGGGTATCGTCGCCTTGGTCCACCGTGTTGATGGCCGTTGCGTACCAACGCCTCCTGCTCACCCTATCACCCCCCGCGGCGGGCCCTCCAGAGATCATCATGATCTCCTTACCGTTGGGCCGATTGTCGATCAGAGCCCCGTCTTTTGTCGTCTTTCGGTGGCTTTGGCGAGGAACTTGTCGAGGAGTCCTCTGCGGACGAGATCCTCGATGGCATCCTTCAAGTTGATGCAGTCGGCGGTGTCGTGGCCATGGTGTAATGCCCCGGATTTTTCAGATCCTTCTTCGTGGGTCCCGGATCTAGTTTCTCGAAGTGTCTGGCTCCGTTGTGTCCGAAATTTTGTTTTGGACATCTTTCATGTTCGGATCGATGCGATCCGGAGTTGTTTCGGAGGCCCGGAGGCGTTCCGCGGCTTTTTTGCGTGTGTTTTCCGATTCCCGGTATGTGTTTCGGTAATTCCTTCGGAACCTCGTTGCTGGTGAACCGGGCCGTTCACCAGGGCGGGAGTGGTACCGTTGCGATCAGTGCGTTCCGAGGATCGCGGAAACGTGGTTTTCTATTTTTTGGTATTTTTGGAGAATTTCCAGATTTTCTATATTAACCTCCTTTTCTCTCTCCCCATCTCTCATTTCTCTCTTCCCTCCCTCTCTCTTCTCTCACGTTCTCTCCTCTCCCCCTCTCACTCCGGGTGGCCGACGGATGCGGCGAGGGCGGGGCGGCATGGCTCGTGGGATGTGGAGCGATGGGCACGGGATGAGGATCGCGATGGTGGAGGCGGTTCGTGGGATCGTGAACCGGCGAGGGTTTAAATGGCGTTTCTTCATGGATCGGCATCCACGGCGCGTCGAATCTTCGGTGGAGGTGACGCGGCGGCGACGTGGGAATGGATTGACGGCACTCCGGGACGCGAACAGGATGGGAACTGATAACTGCTATCTCACACAGCTCGACCTCATGCCGGACGGTCTCACATCGGGCGACACACTCAAATCTCACAAGGAGAAAGAGGGAAGGAAAATGCAAGAGGGAATAGCTCTCACACAAACAAGCTTTCATTCATATAACAACAATCATACGTAACACACAAGCATTGGCCTCCTTATATAGGAAAAAAGGCCATAGTAATAATACCATCTAAGTTATACTAATTGTGTTTATACCCTAGCCTAGCAAACCAAAACCCACCCACCCACTTTTGACTTGTGGGTTTTAATCAAATAAAATACATAAAATTCACACATGTTTAGTTGACTAGTCTAATACACACAAAATACATAAAAATACGTGTATCACTCAATACACACAAATACGCCGAATCTTCAGGAAGTCGGATCTCCGAGCCATAAGCTCGGTGTAGTGGCGGTGCGACGTCGGCTCCGAGTATTGGGCCCGGTAGTGGGCCCGGTGTCCCCACCAGGAGGTAGGGAGATGGACCCTCAACCCGCGTACTTCATTTCCCGCGAGTTTTGTAGGCCGTGGTGAGCCGAGCGGGCTTGTTTGGGTGTTTTGGGGAAAATGTATATTTTTGGGGTGTGAGCGGGATCTCCCGTTTTACGGTGGTTTTGGGCGATCCAGGGGTTTAGATGCATTCCTAGGGGCTTGGGGAAGGTTTCCCCTTTTGTTTCCCCTTCACCTGGGGGTGAACGGGGCGTGGAATGGTTTTTCCCGCGGTTTCCACCGTTTTCAATCGCGGACTGAGAACGCGCTAGTCTCGGCTAGCGCGTTCTTAAGGGTCACGCCGTCCCAATAGGGCGTGTTCATCGGAGAAGATGAACAGTAAGGTGGTTCCTGTCGCGCTATGGGGTCCTAGCGCGTTCTGCGTTGTCGTGCTAGGGATCCCTAGCGCGATCTGCCTTGTCGCGCTAGGGGTTCCTAGCGCGATCTTCCTTGTCGCGCTAGGGGTCCCTAGCGCAACCTGTCTGGTTGCGCTAGGAGAGCCTAGCGCGTTCCGTCTTGTCGCGCTAGGTTATCCTAGCGCGATCTGTCCCGTTGTCTTGTGCTCCCCTTGGGCCGTGTGTGTCTCGGATACCCCGTGGAGTTCCATGACCTTGTTTTGGGGTGTATGGAGGTTCTGTTTACCTCGATTAGCGTGCCCATGAGTTTAAGGGTATGTGTGACCTTCTAGCATTTCGATTGTGTTGTGTTGGTCTCCGGTCGACCCGGTTGTGACCCAGTGGTCGACCTTTGGCCTCGTAAGTGTCCCGGACACCCTGTGGGTTTTGTTACCGTGCATTGGGGTGTCTGGAGGTACAGTGTTACCTCGATAAGTGTGCACGTGGTCTTGGCGGGTCCGGGTGACCCCAGGTGTTTCGGGCTTCCCTGTTCTTGCTAGATCGAGTCACCGTGTATCGGTGTGAGTGCTGTGAGGTTTCCCCGCAGGTTGTTGCTTCTCTGGAAGGTGGCTTCCGAGTGGGCCAAGCGTGTGGCCTTGAACGGTGAGTCCAGTCTCCCAGCCTGGGGCTAGAGGTTTCTTAAGTTCCCTCCCCGAGGGATGGGTCTCGGTGGTTGTGAACTGCCTCGTGAGTTATCGCATTGTGGTTTTGGACCTAGGGATTAGGCCAGATTGACGGCTTAGTGCTATCATGTGCAACGGTCTCGACTCCGAGTCTTGTGACTCAAAGACCGTTGAGTTTAGTAGGTCTAGTGGACCATCTAGAGTCTGGTGGCGCCGTGCCACATGTTACTCCGTGTTACTCGCAATGGGTGTGTGTGTGGTTTCCTGTGTCCACGTTCTGTGACACGTCCACTAGTCGTAGCCTTCTTACGGCACGCACGTGCTGACCCACCTGGGAGTGGTGGAGCGGCTGACCCGAGAGAGACGATGAGTAGGCTGGTTACCGTAGGGCCCCCACGTATAGCCGAGTCCGGGCTGAGGGGGAATTACCAGCTAGAGGACATGCCTAGGGCATATGGTCTGAGTGTGCACACGAGGTTGGGGGCGTCGGACGGCGCCGGCAGGCGCGACCCCAACTAGTCCTTGTTCTGTGGTACTGGTTACTGTGTGTGTCTGAGTCTCCGCCTGGGGCGTAGTAGCTAGACACTTGTGACGCGGTGTAAGACGTTAGGGGACGCATCCGGTCGTTCTTATAGTGGATGGTGCTTCTGCCACGAGACGTGAGTTGTCATGTACAAGGTTTTGTTTCCGTCCGCGAGACGGGACTTCGTGAGTGGTTTCGGGAGTGTACCCGGAGTCGACGTCTGGGGTTTCCGGTGAGCGTCACCGAGGGTCTTTCTCCAGATGGCTTTGTGTTCACGACGGTGAGGTCGTGACTGTGTTCCCTGACCGTGTGGTTTTGGCTCGGCCCCTTTCTGGTGAGGGCAGGCCTCCGTTACGGAGGTATCGTGACATTTTCCTAGTAGGGTGGCTAGGGCGGTTCGTGTCTGGTGGTCCCCGATCATGGAATCGGGTGGTCGGGTGCGTGGCTTGGTTGTCTCCCGACGGGAGACTAGGTCGTGTTTTCTGGTACAATAGGAGTAGCTGTAGAGCCGAGGTTTTGCCGGCCACCGTAGTTACTTTCCTACTTTTGTAGTTACTACTTTCCGTGCCACCGTTGTTCTCAGTTGGGGTTCCGCGGGATCCCTACTGGGCCAGTGACAGGAGCCTCACCCCTGCGTTTCAGGTGCGGCGGTTCTGCCTAGAGGTTTGAGGGTGCTATACGGAGGTTCTTAGTTGCCAGATTGCCGGGCCGAGTGTTCACTTGGCATGTTGTAATGCCCTGGATCTTGCCGGATCCTTTGTGAATCTGTTTAGATCTTCATTGGATCTTTCGGATTGGTTTCGTTGAGTTCCGGTTTGCTTTTGTCGCTTCCGAGTTGAGTTTGACGAGCCGTGTGGGTTTTTCTCTCGTACTAGTTACGGAACCCTTCGGTGAGTTTGTTTGTCAATTCTCGAACTTGTGGATGCTACAGCGACGATGTACTCTTCGAGACGGTCGTTTCGACAATTTTTACGTATTTTTCTGAATTTGTGCATTTTCGGCGCATATTTGGAATTTTCAAAAATTAGAAAAATTTCCTAATTTCTTTTCTTTTTCTTTCCTTTTCTCTCTCCTCTCTTCTCATTCGCCGCCGTCGTCTCTCTCTCTTCCATTCTCTATCATTTTGCCTCCTCGGCTCCAGCTGCAGACGGGGAGCCTAGGGGCGTATGCTGGGGACGTGGTGGAGCTGGCTGGGTGCGCGATGAGGCGAGGATCGGATCGATTCTGGCGCGATCCCGAATGGTGGATTCAAAGCCGACGTTCGAGCTCGCGAGTGGTTTTCGGCGTGGTTTAGTCCCTTCGGGGCACGGTTTCTTCGGTGGAGGTAGGGTGACTGATCCTCACTTCTTCCTCTCCGATTTCCATGCCATTGCACGTCGTTCGGCTAGGAAACAGTCGAGTTTGGGCTTGTTTTGCCTAAACGTTGATTTTCGTGGTTTGTAGGGTTTGCTGGAAAACGGCGACTGTTTGCAGTGTAGTTAGTTTTAAACTGACCGTAGGGATGTTAGGATCCCGTCCACGTTAGTTTCGTGCCGTTTGGTGTTCATTCGAGGCCGGTAGAAGCTCGGGAACCTCGGTGACCCATTTAGGGTCGATTTGTCTAAATCGCCCGGATCTTACGTTTTTGTGGTTGCATGTGTGGTTTTTAGGCCCCTAATGTTGTTTTTCATCGTCTACATGTGTTTACCCTACGTTTCGGTGTGTATGGGGCGTGGAATGGGCCGATTTGGCCATTCCTATGTTTTCCTGCCGTGATGGAAGTGGCGGTCGTTTCAGAGGCCGTTACTTGGCTCTGACGCCCCCACGACTGACCGTCATTTGGCTGGGCGTTTTTAGAGCTTTGGCTTCTGGGTGAGTGACGGTCCTGGGGTGGCGCGTCACACCCATGTAACGCGCCTAGGTGAGCGCGTTACATTCGCTTCATCGTCGTTTTGTTTTGGGGTTAAGTCGGTTAGTCTAACGCGCTTGACCCAGCGCGTTACATTGATGTAACGCGCCTTGCCCTGGCCATTACATTCCGTTTGACCGACGTTGACCATTAGAGGCGGTGCCTCTGGCGGTGGTGCCCCTATGCGTTGGGTGAATGTAACGCGCCTGCCGCTGGCCGTTACATTCTATTTTTGGCCGAGTTCGGGTGGTTGCGTGCTGTTCAGTTTGTAACAGCCCTCACCCTGTGCGTTAGGCCTGTGTAACGCGTCCTCTCTGGACCGTTACAAGTTGTTTGGCTGAGTTGGGTTGCTGCACCGTTGGATGTAACGGTGGGGACCCTGTGTGTTAGGTGTTTTGTAACGCGCCTTGTGCTGGCCGTTACATGCCTCTCAGCCTCCGTTTTCTGTTTTGAGCCTGTGCGTAACGCGCCTCGTCCTGTGCGTCAGGCGTGTGTAACGCGCTAGGCCTAGCGCGTTACATCGTTTGAGCTCCGTTTGATTTGGGTTTTGGGATCTGATGGCCCCGGTCTAGCGCGTCAGGTCCGTGTGACGCGCCTGGTGCTGCACGTTACATGCCTTTGCGTTTTTCGAGGTTGGTTAGGGCGGTGTGTGTGACGGCATGTCGACCGGCCGTCGCGTTGGAAGTAATGGCCCTGGACTAGACCGTCACTTGCATGTAGCGGTCTAGGGGTGGTGCGTTACATTCCTTGTGCCTTAATTTCCGTCCGTTGGTTTATGTTTGTATTGGCTTATACTTGTGGTCTGCCCGTTGTCCCGTGGATGTCTCCCGACATCCTATGAGGGCTATGACTACGTGGTTTAGAGGCAATGTGTCTTCTTACTTGAGGTAGGATTCTCTCTCCTACTTTTTGAGCATCGTTGTTGGGTTCAGGTCAACCAGGTGTGACCCAGTGGTTGACGTGTGACCTTGTGTGTGCGTGTCTTGGCGGTTCTATCCGGCCCGAGACACTGCTTCTGGATGCATCGAGGTGTTGTTCTACCTCGTTTTGCGCATCCAGTTGCGCTGAGGGTTTCTGGTTTTTCCTCAGGTCTCCGTGTGTTGTTTTTTGCGGAGCGTGGTTTCGTCTGGCTTAGGATTAGACCGATTGGCGGCATATTCCGCTGTTTGTGACGATCTTTCCCTTGAGTAGTTCGACTCAGGATCGTTACGTGGTAGGTCTAGTTGCCTAGTCCTGAGTCTGTCTGCAGAGGTTGTACTGCCAGTGGTGCTTCGTAGTACGTGTGACATGGCTTCAGTAGACTGTCTGTACTTTAGCACTTATGTTTTGGAGTCCGTGCCTTGTGAACGTCCACTAGTCGTAGCCTGTGACGTAGGCTTTTCGTAGTACGTCACCCACCGGGAGTGGTGGACGGGCAGTTTCCCGTTACACAGTTTTTAAGCTAGTTCCTTGGGCCCCGGCCAACGGTAGCGTCCTACCGAGGGGAATACTAGCTAGAGGCCTGGCCTAGGTAGTGGTCAGTGTGTGAACACGTTGTCAGGGACTGATGGCTTGCGTCGACGGGCGTGACCCTAACTAGTCACTCGCAGCTTGGTACTGCGGTCCTGTGTCCGTAGTTGCCGTTCTTCCTTGGAACGTTGTTGTTCCTTGGACCTGGTTCTTAGTGTGTCTAGTCTCCTCCGTGCTGCAAACGGTCTGGTAGACGTGACACTTGAGACGCAGTGTAAGACGTCAGTGGATGCATCTGGCTGTTCTTCTAGTGTGAGGGTACTCCTATCACTTGACCAGTGACTCTCGGCGTTTCTCGTGCGTTGCGACCTTTGCGGGTGGCCCTCTCGGGGCTGTACTCGAGGTCGGTGTCCTGTTGTGTGCGCGACGTTCTGGTCGTGCGTGGGGCTGTGTGCACGACGTTTCTGCTCGTGTTTGGTTGTCGTGTGTCTGGGTCTTCTCTAGACCTTTTTGTCTGCGTTGTTGGTTTTTGCCCTCTTTCTTCGGTTTTGGCCGACGGACTGGTGTACCCTACCGTGTGAGTTTAGGGTTGACCGTCTGTTGCCTCTTGGAGTAGTTTAGAGTGCCGAGTTCTCCTCGGTGGCCGTGTTCCGTGTTTTACGGCCTCGCTCTTCTTTGTTGTTGAGCTCCCCTTGCTCTTAGCATGTTCCCTACTCCTGATGTCCCTATTCTGTTTACAGCTTTGTAGTGTATCTTTTTCCTGCTTTGCTGCACTTGTTGTTAGTGTTGCTTCCGTTGCACTGTGCGTTTTCCAGTGGGGATCCACGTGACCCCTACTGAGTTTCTGTTTAGAGACTCACCCCTACTTTTCAGGTGGGTTTCGCCGTCTGCCTCTGCTGTTCCTGGTGGAGCGCGTTGTTGTAGCTGCCAGCTGTACCTGTGTCGGGCTTCCCCCGACTTCTGAGTACGTTCCTTTCTGTCAGACTGTACTTGTTGTCTTTCGTTTGGACTAGACTCTGGTGTATAATTGTAAAATTTAAACTATTAATGAAAAAGTAATTTTATTTCTGCTACTTTAGCAAACCGTTCTAATGAAATTTAATTGCTTGATGTTATATCTGTCAGTTCAATGTACTATACGACAGTCCTTTTTCCCTTCGGCGCTTTCCCACACTTGGGAGGCCTCGCGGGTCCCATGCGGTACCACGTGTATCCGGTAGTCCTACCGGGTATATCTGGTATCCGAAATCCGGGTCGCCACAGCTGGTATCAGAGCATTGTTGTGTAAAGTACGTGGGAATCTCAGATATACAGTTTCCAGAGTCGTGAAGGTCCAGTACAGTCTCTTGCTGGCTTAGGTGTTGCGATGGTTTATCGCGTTGTTTTCTATGTGTGGTCTTGTGCGTGCTCGGTTGGCACTGTGCGAGATGGTTTTGCTCTCGTCTGGATGTGACGAGGTGCTTCGTTCGGTTTTAGTGTTGATCTCGATCGTGTTGTACTTGGCAGTGTTTGTCGGATGGCATGAACTTGCAGTGCATTGTTCGAGATGTTTCTGTGTTTTGCTCAGGTTGCTGTTGACCTTTAGCCTTGGTTTGATGACCGTACACGTTCTTACGTTACCTTGGTCGTCTCGGCTTTAGTCTGTTCAGCTCCTAATGTGTTTCGCTTCTGTTGAAGTGCTCGATTAGATTCTGTGTTGGAGAAGTTGCTCAGGCGAGCTAGGATTTCCCTTCCTGGTGAGCTTTTGTGGTTGAGCTTCTTGCTTCTCGTCCTTCCTGGTGGAATCTTTTCGAGTGTTGCCTTGGAATTGCTGTCTTGGTGATGCCTTTGTCTTGTGTCTGCTTAAGTGTGGACATCTTTGTTTTGAGCCTGATCTGCTCTCTGCTATACGGTTGCTTGGCTTTGGACTCCATGATGGTGTTAAGAGCTGCCGCGTACCGTAGTTGTCGTGCCGTGTCCAGCGGCCGATGTATCGTGAAGGCTCATTTATCGTTTTCGGGATGTGAAGGTAAGCTGAGATTGATGCTTTCCTTGTGCTTTGTGCTGAAGCTGGTGCTCTTCTCCTGTTGCGCTTAGGCTCCTGGTGATCGGTTGTTCGCGGGATCGGTACTCGTGGCGTGTGGTTTGCGATCTTTGTTGATTGCGAAGGTGCTTGGTGTGTGCTGAGGTGCGACTACCGAGGTTGTTCTATTGCCTGTGCACGTTGTTGAGAGCGCAGCGGAATTGCGTAGGTTGGCTACCCACTGGTCGAGAGATCTGTTTCTTCTCGATGTGACTTCGTCTTGGCTTCTTGTGACTCGATGTCGTCTGTTGCCATGCCATTGTTGGTAGTTTTCTGGTGTTGGCCTTGGCATTTGCGAGTATTGGGGAATTTGTCGGGATTCCTGCTGATTGAGTACCCTCTGCTCTGCATTTCTTTCTTGGGTGTTGTGCTCTCGAGGTGTGTTTGTGATCCTTGAGATGTGTTCCCCGAGATTGTTGTCGTTTCTCTTTGTTGTGGGTCTCTTCTTGGTGAGCAGTCTGCTGTGTGACCCATCTCTTGTGGTCGTGTGTTCAGCTGTTCGTGTACCTTGGTGTGACCCTGCTTGCAGTTGTAATGACCCGAGAATCCGATTACCGGGAAGACCCGATAACCCGAGACTCGCACCGCCACCCACGAGCCGGGAGGGCTCGGAAGGGCTAAAAGGAGTGTGGAGGCACAAAGAAATAGAAAATAAAGCAGGGCAACCAACTACAACAAGCTGAAAGAAAGAACAACTACAGCTACAATAGAGTCCAGTCCAACAGAAAGTACAGTCTAAAGCAGTAAAATGTACCACATGCCAAGTGAACACTCGGCCCGGCAAGCTGGCAACTGAGAACCTCCGCTCCGCACCCTCGAACCTCGAGGAAGACTCGCCACACCTGAAAAGCAGGGAATGAGTCTCCAAATAGAGACTCAGCAGGGATCCCGCGGAACCCCAACCGGAAACAATGGCGGTAGCGGAAAGGGAGGCTACAAGAGCAACCGCAACAGCAGGAATAGTAAACCCAGTGGCCGGTCGAAGTCTGGCGCTACAACTACTCCTACTGTACCAGAAAGACACCCCGATCTCGCAGTCGAGGCTACCGAACTGCACTAGTACCGCTTACCGAAGTAAAAACCCACGGCAACCACACCGTAGAGGCCTGTCTCCCAAAACACGGCCAACATGGACACGCTGTTCAAAGTGCAACCCTGACACCTGGTTACGGGTACCGCACGACAAGACGCAACCTCGGTAAAACCACTAGCACTAGTCTGACGGCACGAGAGCCGACACACGTGCCACGGTGAAACACCTGGAACTCAACGGTCAACGCGGCCGAAACCCGAAGGTCGAAGTCACGGAAACTGACAGTCTGTCACTCTCAACTCGACAGGAGTAACGCCCACTAGAAGCACAGCCGGTAGCGTCCCTGACGTCTTACACCGCACCGCAGGTGAACTGCCTGACGTGGTAGCTCCTACCAAAGGCACGAACACCGTACAAGTAACCACAAACAAGTGACTAGCTGGGGTCACGCCCGTCGACGTGGGTCCAACCGCCCCCAACCACGTGTGCACACACAGACCGTGCGTCCCTGGTCTGGCCCTCTGACCGGTTTTCCCCTCAGCCGGACTCTGGCTGCAAGACGTGGGGCCCGACGGTAACCGGTCCACAAACCGCCTCTAAGGGTAAGCTCGTACACCACTCCCTGGTGCGACCAGCACACGCGTACTGGTAGGCTACGACTAGTGGAGGGTCACTGAAGGAGTAGACTTAAGGAAAACAGCGTCCAAACCCGACAAAGTACGGGGACCATCTCACATACTAGCACCGTCGCACGGTGACCACAGTCGGAGAAGAAACGGGACTCATAGTCCACGGCCGCGCACACACCCTGCGCGAGAGTCGAGAAAACCCAAGTGACGCTAAGTCACTGGACTCTGGACAGTCCTCTAGACGCACTACACCCAACGGTCCTTGAGTCACAAGACTCGGGGTCAAGACCGTTGCACGTGACAGCACAAGGCCGTCAATCTAGTCCAATCTCTAAGTCTAAAACCATGGTAGCACGAATATCGAGACAACTCACGAGCCGCCGAGACCATTCTCTCGGAAAGGGAACTCAAGGGGCTAAGGCCACACACACGGCCCGCTCGGAAATCACTTTCCGGAGAAACCCACGGCGCGCAGGGAACCCTCGCCGCACTCACACCGACGTACGGTGACACAGGTCGAGAACACGGCAACCCGAGACCACACCATACCGTGACGTCTGGCCACGACGAACTGCACAGCATCCGTCAGGCCACGGGTCGGCAGGTGGATCGAGACCTACACGCCCGGGACTCAAACCGGTCAAAACGGAAACGCCAGCTAGACCAGCCCCTTGGGCGGTCCACTCTGGGCCGCTCAGTGACGTGCGGCCAGGAAGGGGCCGCACCAGGGGATATACGGCCAACAGCAGGCCGTTCTTCTCCTGGGTCAATGAGGCACAAGAGGCTGGTCCCCAGTCGCACCAAGGTCGAACGGCTGACCCTCCGCCGCAACTGGGGGATGAACGGTCCAACGCGGTCGTTCGTCCTCCAACGGGGAACACATGTGCGGCTAGCCCCAAGCCGCGCGAGGGAACGGGCCGCTAGGACCTCACCGCGCAAGGCTTGGGGGGTCAACCTCTGGCTGCACAACAGCCCACGGCACCAGGGGATGTACGGCCAGCTCATAGCCGTACAAAGGGTTATGCGGCCAGACCCTAGCCACACAGCCCAGCAACGGTCAAAACCGAAGGGAAAGGACGGCTCGACCCTGGCCGCACCTGGGTTATGCGGTCGCACGATAGACCGCATAACCCTCACTGCGCGCCAAGCCGAACGCTGCGCGCCGAGCAGATGAACGGTCAAGGCGGGGCCGCCCATGGGGATGGACGGCCCTAGTTCGACCGCCTAACCATCACGGCGAGCAAACCGGGGGGTTGGCCCAACGGTGGCCTTCCCACGCCCCGTCCGTGCCGAAACGAAGGGGATACAACCACAACCACCTTGGCAATCACATGGACTTCGACCGGAGTCAAAATGACGCACGAATCGCGAGAAATGAGCGATTCTACCGAAGTTACCCAAAAAGGGTTACTGAGCTTCCCGGAGCTCTACCGGTCCAACAGGACCACCAATTGAGACGAAATCGGTGACTATAGAACGCCCTCGTCGCAGAGAGTCTATTGACAGTAACCGATCCGAAAACCGTCGCCATTTCCAGACGAACCCTACGAATTCCACAAAAACACGATTTCGCTAGAACGGACCCAAACACAGCCGTTTTTGCGCCGAACGACGTGCAATGGCAGGGGAAATGAGCAGAACATAGCAGTGTTCCGTCACCCTACCTCCACCGAAGAAACTGTGCGCCGAAGCGACTAATCCACGCCGAAAACCGTCCGGAACGCGAACGACGCCATATCGGAATCCACCGAGGGATCGCGCCCGCCTCCGCCTCGATCCTCGCCCATCCTCGCCCGCATCCTCGCCCGCGCCGCCTCCACCTCGCCCCCACCTCGCTCCTCGGCCGCCGGAGAAGAGAGGGGAGAAAGAGGGCGTGAGAGAAGAGAGAGAGTGAGAATGAGAGAATGAGAGCGGGAGAGAGAAAAGGGTTAGTATATATAGAAAAACCCAAAAATTCAAGAAATTTAGAAAATTATGAAAAATTACCTCCGCGATCCTCGGAAGGAACATAACGCAGTGGTACTGTCCCGGAGTCGAAGAATGCCACGGTTTGCCCTGCACCGAGTTCCGAAGGCACATCAGGGAAAAACACGTGTAAAGCACAAAACACACTCCGAGACCTACTAAAATGATCCAAAAAGATACGAAAAACCCGGGGCATTACAGCAGTTGTGTTCCATGGTTCTGTGTGATGTGCGGAGCCGGGATCCTGCAGGTGCTGTTTGTTGTCGTTTTGGCGCTGTTTCTCTATGATTTTGTGTCTCTGTGTGGACCAAGTCTTATCGGTTAGCCTTGCAGTACTCTTTTCCTAGAGTTAACTTGCGACTAGATCATATGTAATGTCTGAGTGAGCGCTGACTTGATAGTGGTTGTGGTCCAGTGTTGTCGTTGGCGTCATGTGTGCCAGGTGTTCTCTGTTGCCTTTGGCACTGGAGCCGATGATGTGGTCGAGCCGTCAGCTATGAGGACTGTGTCTCCTTGTGTAAGCTACCGCTTGCCATGCTGTCGTTGTGTTTTTCGGTGTTGGTTTTCGGTTGTTGTGGCAGTCGTGTCTCCTGTTCTGAGAGGCGTAAACGACGTTGCCTTGCTTCGGAGGTGTCAGACGTGTTCACTTTGGTGCCATGCTCGTGCTACTGACTTGTGTCTTGGAAGCTGAGTGTGTACCTGTAATTGTGATCTGACGGTGTTCCTCTGAGCTGTGTTTTTTGAGATTTGTTTAACGTGGTTGTGTTGTTGGGTTGTTCTCCCTTGCTTCTCCAATTTTGAGGGTGAAATTTCTTAAAGGAGGGGAGGATGTAATGCCCTGAATCTTACCGGATCCTTTGTGAATCTGTTTAGATCTTCATTGGATCTTTCGGATTGGTTTCATTAAGTTTCGGTTAGCTTTTGTGGCTTCCGAGTTGAGTTTGACGAGCCGTGTGGGTTTTTCTCTCGTACTAGTTACGGAACCCTACGGTGAGTTTGTTTGTCAATTCTCGAACTCGTGGATGCTACAGCGACGATGTACTCTTCGAGCCGGTCGTTTCGACTATTTTTGCGTATTTTTTTGAATTTGTGCATTTTCGGCGCATTTTCAGAATTTTCAGAAATTAGAAAATTTTCCTAATTTCTTTTCTTTTTCTTTCCTTTTCTCTCTCCTCTCTTCTCATTCGCCGATGTCGTCTCTCTCTCTTCCGTTCTCTCTCGTTTCGCCTCCTTGGCTCCGGCTACAGACGGGGTGCCTAGGGGCGTGTGTTGGGGACGTGGTGGAGCTAGCTGGGTGCACGATGAGGCGAGGATCGGATCGATTCTAGCGCGATCCCGAACGGTGGATTCAAAGTCGACGTTCGAGCTCGCGAGTGGTTTTCGGCGTGGTTTAGTCCCTTCGGGGCACGGTTTCTTCGGTGGAGGTAGGGTGACTGATCCTCACTTCTTCCTCTCCGTTTTCCCTGCCATTGCACGTCGTTCGGCTAGGAAACGGTCGAGTTTTGGCTTGTTTTGCCTAAACGTTGATTTTCGTGGTTTGTAGGGATTGCCGGAAAACGGCGACCGTTTGCGGTGTAGTTAGTTTTAAACTGACCGCAGGGATGTTAGGATCCCGTCCACGTTAGTTTCGTGCCGTTTGGTGTTCATTCGAGGCCGGTAGAAGCCTGGGAACCTCGGTGACCCATTTAGGATCGATTTGTCTAAATCGCCCGGATCTTGCGTTTTTGTGGTTGCATGTGGGGTTTTTAGACCCCTAATGTTGTTTTTCATCATCTACGTGTGTTTCCCCTGCGTTTCGACGTGTATGGGGCATGGAATGGGCCGATTTGGCCATTCCTATGTTTTCCCGCCGTGATGGAAGTGGCGGTCGTTTCAGAGGCCGTTACTTGGCTCTAACGGCCCCACGACTGACCGTCACTTGGCTGGGCATTTTTAGAGCTTTGGCTTCTGGGTGAGTGACAGTCCTGGGGTGGCGCGTCACACCCATGTAACGCGCCTAGGTTAGCGCGTTACATTCGCTTCGTCGTCGTTTTGTTTTAGGGTTAAGTCGGTTAGTCTAACGCGCTTGACCCAGCGCGTTAGATTGATGTAACGCGCCCTACCCTGGCAGTTACATTCCATTTGACCGACGTTGACCATTAGAGGCGGTGCCTCTGGCGGTGGTGCCCCTATGCGTTGGGTGAATGTAACGCGCCTGCCGCTGGCCGTTACATTCTATTTTTGGCCGAGTTCGGGTGGTTGCGTGCTGTTCAGTTTGTAACGGCCCTCACCCTGTGCGTTAGGCCTGTGTAACGCGTCCTCTCTGGACCGTTACAAGTTGTTTGGCTGAGTTGGGTTGCTGCACCGTTGGATGTAACGGTGGGGACCCTGTTCGTTAGGTGTTTTGTAACGCGCCTTGTGCTGGCCGTTATATGCCTCTCAGCCTTCGTTTTCTGTTTTGAGCCTGTGCGTAATGCGCCTCGTCCTGTGTGTCAGGCGTGTGTAACACGCTAGGCCTAGCGCGTTACATCGTTTGAGCTCCGTTTGATTTGGGTTTTGGGATCTGACGGCCCCGGTCTAGCGCGTCAGGTCCGTGTGACGCGCCTGGTGCTGCGCGTTACATGCCTTTGCATTTTTCGAGGTTGGTTAGGGCGGTGTGTGTGACGGCATGTCACCCGACCGTCGCGTTGGAAGTAATGGCCCTGGACTAGACCGTCACTTGCCTGTAGCGGTCTAGGTGTAATATCCCGGACCTTTCGGATCCTTCTTCGTGGGTCCCGGATCTGGTTTTCGGAGCGTCCAGCTCTGTTGTGTCCGAAATTTCGTTTCGGACATCTTTCGTGTTCGGATCGACGCGATCCGGAGTCGTTTCGGAGGCCCGGAGGCGTTCCGCGACTTTTTCGCGCGTGTTTCCCGATTTCCGGCGCGGGTTTCGGCTTTTCCTTCGGACGCTCGCTGCGGGTTAACTGGGCCGTTCACCCGGGCACAAGTGGTACCGTTGCGATCGGTGCGTTCCGAGGATTCCAGAAATGTATTTTTCTATTTTTCGGTATTTTTCCGAAAATTTGGATTTTCTATAAAGCCCTAATTCTTTTTCTTTTTCTTTTCTCCTTTCTCTTTCTTCTTCTTCCTCCTTCCTTCCCCAACCGTGAGCCCTCCTCTCTCTCCCTCTCTCCCATTCGGACGCGGCGAACCCCTCTCCGGCTACGGACGGCGGCGGGGCGACGGCGCGGACGCGTGGGCGACGGTGAGGCGATCTCGTGGGCGTGCGGCGAGCGTGGGAAGCGTGGGGAGTTCGTGAAGCTTCGAGCATTCTTCATGATTCGTGATCGATCCGGCGGAGAATTCGCTCCATCGAGGTAGGGTGACGTTCCTTAGTCTCATGCCGTTCTTTTCCGTGATTTATAGGCCGCGGGGAGGCCGAGAGGGGATCATTTGAGCGTTTTTGGGTTTTTCCATGATTTGGGGAGAGCTCGCCCGATCTATGGATTCAATGCATGGATTCGTGTTTTGAGGGCCTAGAATCATGCTAGGGGTCCCCAGGGGTCTTCCCCTTTATTTTCCCCCTCTCCTATGGAGGTATGGGGGCGTGGTTAGAATTTTTGGGCGTTCTTACCGTTTTCGGCCGCGGACTGAGAACGCGCTATACTCCAGTCGCGCGTTCTTGGAGGTCGCGCCGCCCCGACCGAGCGCGTTCATCGGAGAAGATGAACAGGAGGCGGTTCCTGTCGCGCTATGGGGTCATAGCGCGATCGTCCTTGTCGCGCTAGGAGGACCTAGCGCGATGGTCCTTGTCGCGCTAGGGTTCCCTAGCGCGATGGTTCCTGTCGCGCTTGGGAGACCTAGCGCGATCTTCCCTGTCGCACTAGGTGTCCCTAGCGCGATCTTGCCTGTTGTTGGGTGTTTCTCTTGGGCCGTGTGTGCGCCCCGGGCACCCCGTGGAGTTCCGTGACCGTGTCTTTGGTGTCCGGAAGTCCCGTTTGCCTCGGTTAGGCATTTGACCGTGGGCAATGCGTCTGTTTCTTTTCCGACCGTGGTCACCGTGCGACGGGGCTGGTGCGTGGGGTGATTCCCACACGTTGTCGGATTCGGACGTCGTTTTCCGTTGACTCGAGAGTCTACTCCTTCAGTGACCCTCCACTAGTCGTAGCCTACTAGTACGCGGGTGCTAGTCGCACCAGGGAGTGGTGTACGGGCCGACCTTTCGAGACGGTTTGTGGACCGGTTACCGTTGGGCCCCACGTCTTGCAGCCAGAGTCCGGCTGAGGGGAAAACCGGTCAGAGGGCCAGACCTGGGACGTGTGGTCTGTGTGTGCACACGTGGTTGGGGGCGGTTGGACCCACGTCGACGGGCGTGACCCCAGCTAGTCACTTGTTTGTGGTTACTTGTACGGTGTTCGCGCCTCGGGTAGGACCTACCACGTCAGGCGGTTCACCTGCGGTGCGGTGTAAGACGTCAGGGGACGCTACCGGCTGTGCTTCTAGTGGGTGGTACTCCTGTCGAGTACGGAGTGTCAGACTGTCAGTCGTGTGTTTCCGACCTTCGGGTTTTGACGGTTCGACCGTTGAGTTTCGGTCTTCTCGTACCGTGGCACGTGTGTCGGTTTGCGTGCCGTAGGGTCTAGTTCTGTAGAGTACAGGGCTTTCCTTTCCGAGGTACTTTCCTACCGCTAGAGTAGTGGTTTCTCGTTTTTCGAGGTAGGGTTCGAGTGATCCCTACTGAGTCTTGTTCTGAGACTCATTCCCTGCGTGTTTTCACCGTGTTTCAGGTGAGGCGCCACCTTCGGGGAGCGCGTCAGGAGCGCAGCGTGGTGCGGGTGCCCAGAGGTAGTGCCAGAGGTCAGAGCCGGGGGATGCCCCGTGTAGCTGTACTTTTCTTTCTTGTCACTGTACTAGTCGTGGACTACTGTTGCTGTTGTTGTTATTTTATTGTGGACCATGTAAAATGTTAATTTATTTCCTGCTTAATATTATAACTGTTTAATTTCTGCAATTATTTGTGATACTTGTGTAGTTTCCACACCATCCTTTTAACCCTTCCGAGTCTTCGGACTCGTGGGTGGCGGTACGAGTCTCGGGTTATCGGGCCTTCCCGGTAATCGGATTCTCGGGTCGTTACAGCTGGTATCAGAGCGCGGTTGTGGAATTACATGAGAATCATAGGTAATTGTAGTGGTCCACTAGTCCACAGCGATGATGTACAGATGACGCTGGCATTGGGCCCCGTGTGTTTATTTTGACATTGTCGTTTCCGTGTTTTTCTGTCTTGTGCTTCAGGAGCGAGTATGGCGCCGAGGAGAAGTTCTCGCTCTCAGCAGGGGCAGTCGGCTGGAGGTCAGGAGATCCAGCAGGGGGTCCAGAGGGACCAGGAGGAGCATAGCAGAGTTCCGGGAGCTACCGAGGCCGCGGATGCTGCGAGGGCTCCGGGGGCCGAGGATTTCTTCTGTGGCATGTACCATCTCATGTCTCAGCAGTTTGGCGGAGAGGCTGTTGAGGGCTCGTTTGCTAGGGGTGGGCCAGGCCGAGCAGTGAGGGACTTCATGCAGTTTCATCCACCTTACTTTAGCGGCCAGGCAGACCCTGATGCGGCTCGTGATTGGCTCGATGAGATGGAGCGGGTGTTCAGTTCTGCGAAGAGTACTGCCGAGGACAGAGTGGTGTTGGCCTACAACCAGTTGCAGGGTACGGCTCGGAGGTGGTGGTCTTCCGAGTGGAAGACGTCCTTTCAGCTTCGTCCACTTGAGCAGGTCGAGTGGGATGACTTTGTCAGTGCTTTCGAGCGTACGTTCTGTCCAGATGTTGTTGCTACGCAGCGGATGCGGGAGTTTCTGGAGCTGGTGCAGGGTGACATGTCCGTGTTGCAGTATAGGGCCCGATTTGTCGAGCTGGGTCGGTATGCACCTCATATCATGGAGCATGAGAGGGTGAGGACCATGCAGTTTGTGCAGGGCTTGAGGTTGGAGCTGAGGCACCATTTGATCGCGAATGGAACCACTGATCTAGAGACGGCGTCTCGTGTTGCGATTTCCTTGGAGATGGATATGCAGAGGACTCGAGGACCGATCAGCCAGGGGCAGTCTGTGTCAGGTCGCAGCCAGCAGTCGGCTACCCAGCAGCAGGGTTCCTTCCAACATGCAATGAGTGGTTCAGGAGTGCCGGCACATGCAGCTTCGGTGACAGGATCTGCGTCCTTCGGCTCGAAGGTCAAGAAGTTCTTCAAGAAGGGGTTCGGCAAGAAGAAGTCCAGAGATCAGGGGCAGGCTTCATCGGGCAGTGTACAGCAGCCGATTCCTTTGCAGCGTCAGGGATCAGTGGGTGGATCGCGAGGATCTTGTCCACGGTGTGGTGGGACCCACCCAGACAGGCAGTGCACGGCGCCGATTATCTGTTTTCGGTGTGACCAGCCAGGGCACATGGCGCGTGACTGTCCTCAGAGGCCGCCGCAGCAGCAGGTTCCCCAGCAGCAGCAGCAGTAGGGACAGTATCCGCCACTACCCAGGTCAGCTAGCGTGGGAGGCAGGCAGAGGGCTCGTGGCCAGATCACGCACTTGACCAGGGCAGAGGCAGTGGCGTCGCAGCTCGTGGAAGGTACCGTTCAGATTTTGGGTTGTGCGGCTCGGGTTTTATTTGATTCTGGCGCGTCTCATTCGTTTATTTCGGAGGATTTCGCGTCGAGCGTCGAGGAGCCGGTGACCCAGTTGTCCTGTGATTTGGCAGTGGAGTTGCCTTCGGGTGATTTTATGGTCACTCCGTATTGCTTCGACCAGGTTCCGATGTGGATCGATGGGCGGAGTATGCCAGGCAGGTTGTATGCGTTGTAGCTTCGGGATTACGACGTGATTCTAGGCATGGATTGGCTCGAGACTCATGGAGCGGTGGTGGATTGTGGGATGAAGAGGGTCTACTTCCAGCATCCGAGCAAGCGGACCTTCTATTTCCAAGGTATCCGTTCCGCCTCTTCTCGATTTCTTATCTCTGCTATTCGAGCCCGTCGGTTGCTTGATTCCGGTTGTCAGGGTTTTCTCGCGTCCGTGGTTGTGTCTGACCGGATGGAGCCGAATGTCGAGGACATTGCGGTGGTGCGCGAGTTTCCCGATGTTTTTCCTGAGGAGTTGCCTGGATTACCTCCCCAGCGGGAGATCGATTTCGTGATCGAGGTTGTACCTGGTACGGGACCTTTGGCGAAGGCTCCCTACCGTATGGCCCCCGCTGAGTTGAGGGAGTTGAGGGCGCAGTTGCAGGAACTGTTGGCCAAGGGGTATATTCGTCCGAGTTTTTCCCCTTGGGGTGCGCCCGTGTTGTTTGTGAAGAAGAAGGACGGTAGTCTGCGGTTGTGCATTGACTATCGGCAGCTGAATGACGTGACCATTAAGAACAAGTATCCGTTGCCGCGGATTGATGATTTGTTCGACCAACTTCAGTCTGCGCGAGTGTTCTCGCGGATTGATTTGCGGTCCGGTTACTATCAGCTGAGAATTCGCGAGTCCGATGTGGAGAAGACTGCGTTCAGTACGAGGTACGGGCATTATGAGTTCTTGGTGATGCCGTTTGGGCTCACCAATGCCCCAGCAGCCACTACAAGAAAAATCGCGGATAGCGACCGACCTAGCGGTCGCTATTCAGTCGTAGATCGGTCGCAAATCTGCATTGCGACCGAACAGAGACTATCTAGCGACCGAACATGTCGGTCGCTATATACTAGTCGCTATATAGCGACCGACATAATTCGGTCGCAGTATCAGTCGTTATCAGAGACCGATTATAATCGGTCGCCTGATCGGTCGCTAATTAAGTCGGTCTCAATTCGGTCGCTATTCGGTCTCTAATTATGTTGTATTTTTAAAAATAAAATTAACCTATCGGATTTATTCGGTCTCAATGCGGTCGCTAGTCGGTCGCCAAGTATAATTATTTAATAAAAGAAATATAACGTATAGTCGCTATTCGGTCGCAATTCAGTCTCCATGTGGTCGCTAATTTTGCATTATTTTTTTTTTAAAAATTTATTTAAACTGATAAATAAATTACCTGATAAATAACAAATTCATAACATAAATATAAAATCAACTACACAGACAACAATATCGACAAATCTCAAATTCATCACATACAAACACCTGATAAATAACAATTTCATAAAACAATAATAAATCAACTACACGGATCACAATCTCCACGAACCTCAAATTACACACAATTAAAATAAAATCACAAATTAATCATACATCCATAATAATAAAATGACAACATACACAACTAAAATAAAATCACAAATCCTCCACATATGTCTCATCCTGGTCGTCGTCTCGTCCAACATCATCCTGGTCGTCGTCTCGTCCAACATCTCGCGACGGATGATCCTGTATATCATTTAAAAAAATTATAATCAAATCCTTAATAAAGAAATCAAGCATTAACAAGACTTAATAAAGAAATCAAGCATTAACAAGAGTATGCCAATAGTTTAAGCCAGCTCATTTTCATATATATAAATACACACACACAATATAAGTTCAAATTTCATCTTGTATTTTAAAAATGAAGTTTGAGCGCCGAGCTCAAACCGGGCATCCGATTTGGATTCCGTCAGTTCTGACAAGTCACTTTCATCTCCCCGGTCGTATTGGAATGATCGGCACGGCCATCCGACCGGTATTTCGAATTTTAGACCCCCGGACCCGTCCTAACAGTTCATTTGAACTAAGTGTATTTTAAAAATGAAGTTTGAGCGCCGAGCTCAAACCGGGCATCCGATTTGGATTCCGTCAGTTCTGACAAGTCACTTTCATCTCCCCGGTCGTATTGGAATGATCGGCACGGCCATCCGACCGGTATTTCAGATTTTAGAACCAAATGCCCCGTCCTAACAGTTCATTTGAACTAAGTGTATTTTAAAAATGAAGTTTGAGCGCCGAGCTCAAACCGGGCATCCGATTTGGATTCCGTCAGTTCTGACAAGTCACTTTCATCTCCCCGGTCGTATTGGAATGATCGGCACGGCCATCCGACCGGTATTTCAGATTTTAGAACCAAATGCCCCGTCCTAACAGTTCATTTGAACTAAGTGTATTTTAAAAATGAAGTTTGAGCGCCGAGCTCAAACCGGGCATCCGATTTGGATTCCGTCAGTTCTGACAAGTCACTTTCATCTCCCCGGTCGTATTGGAATGACCGGCACGGCCATCCGACCGGTATTTCAGATTTTAGACCCCCGGACCCGTCCTAACAGTTCATTTGAAATAAGTGTATTTTAAAAATGAAGTTTGAGCGCCGAGCTCAAACCGGGCATCCGATTTGGATTCCGTCAGTTCTGACAAGTCACTTTCATCTCCCCGGTCGTATTGGAATGACCGGCACGGCCATCCGACCGGTAACTTATGACCTATGCTCCTTTGTATGAACTGCCCTTCCTTTGCTTAGAGGTGCTGTTCCTGGCTTCCTGCCATGACAGTTACCAGACTTTGGGGAGATCTTTTCACCTAAATTGGCATATTTTATTCATGTCTACATGTTACTTTCCTTATATTATTCTAGCTTTATGAATATTTATAGATCTGTATCCTCCCCCACTCAAGTGAATAGAATTTATACATATCTTTTCACTTTCAGTTCTAACCAAAATCTCTATACACCTATGGAAAATCCTGCAGAACAGTCTGCCTGTTGATTCTAATATCCAGAGGATAGGTGTAAGATGATATTTAGAGTTAAGAAAATGATATTTTCCCCTCCTCAATCTAAATTCTTATATTTTGTAAGATGATATTTAGAGTTAACAAATAGAAAATCAATCAAATAAAATACTTACCGGAGGCTGCTGTGCAGGAGGTGCAGGAGGTGCTCTACTACTATCAATTCCCAAGGATGTGAGCATCTGGGAGACGGTCTGAGCGACGATGGTTGAGATATTCTGAGAGATATTCTGAGAGACGGTCTCGTTGACGATCTGCCTAAACATATCTGGAGTCATGGTCGGGGCGGCACTGGAAGAACCATCTGGGGCTGCTGGTGTGGTAAATGGAGAGGTCGCATGTGAGACCGAACTCGAGCATGATGATAACACCCTAGTCGTGCCCAAGCTATGTCCAAAACCATAAACATGTCCAAACCCAAGGAAATAGATCATGGAGCATGAAAATAGGGTGAAAAATGAACCTGCACACAAAATCATGGTGTTGATTGTGTAAAGTACAATTATCATGCATAAATGAGAAAGGATACCCAAGTAAGGTAAGATCATCCTACTTGAAAAAAGGCTTATAAAATCATTCTGCACAAAAAATCATGTCTTGCCAGATTTAACCAACACAATCATAAATAAATTTGAAGGCATACAGTCCCCTGCAAATGCATCATCCAGCACAAAATGAACGGTGGAAAATGAATCGCCACCTAATTAAATATATTCATTGTCTTACGTAAACAACACTTACGAGAAATAAATGACAAAGAAAACTCAGGCAAATAGATCAACCGGTATGAAATATAGAGTGAGAAAACAATCTCCACGCATCCGGTCATTGGCTGCCTGATGTAAATAATGGGTTCCCAAATAAATGTGAAAGAAAAACCAACAACATAGAACATGCACCAAGATAAAGGGTGAAAAATCAAATTGCACACACTAGCCGATGGACTAAGTAATTAGGCGGTGTGCTAATTTTTTGAACTGGACCAAGAAAAATAAAATAGTCCCAAATAATTTTCTAATTCGATGAAAAATGAAACCCGCCCCCAAGTGAGAGCCCGAGTGAGCTTCTTAGAGAGAAGATCTAAAAGAGGTCTTGGGGGGATAGCTTGAGAAAGTTTCTTGTGAGAGGATTTGTTCCTCCAAGTTGGGGTGCTGACTTCTTTGTATATTTCTCCACATCTAGTGAAGTTCCACTGTCGCCGTCGCCCGTGGACGTAGGGGGTAACCTCCGAACCACGTAAATATGTGTTCCTATCTTGTGTGATTGTTCCTTCTTCTTCCTCCCTTCTTGTTGTGCGGATCGAGATCTTGAGAGGTCACTCTGTCCGTCGGAGTGGTCGTGTCATAACAAGGATCACTTCCTCAAATTTAATGGGATTGTGGATCAAATAAGTGGAAAGGTAAATGACTGTTGGATTATGAGAGACTTGGAAAGGTTAAACACTCCCGACTTCAAGACTACGGTCGATGTAATGATCATACTTCATCCAAAAGCAATTCCCACCTCAGGTTAATGAGCTCATGATCTCCTTCCCCATTTACAAAGCTTGCATGAAACAGTGGAGAGAAATAATTCATGCGCCCGGGATCAAATACATATTCACAGGTAAATGGTGGAATAATCATAATGTACTGCCAGAAACACTTGAAGTGGGCTGTACTCTGCTAGTTTACTTATATGGACATTGATCACAATGCATGATGGGTACACACCATGACACCATAGCACTATCATCATCATCCAGTCTTACGCCCAAGATTGAAATAAAAGCTATGTCAAATATAAACAGCAGAATGAGTATATTGATATTCACATGTATAATGGACAATATGGAAGAAGAAAACACCATGAGAGTACCTTCATTGGTCATAGAACCCATCACGTACATGTATCGCTTGATCTTTGCCTGGCTTTCCTGTTCACGACCTTTCGGCATCAACTCCGAGCTAAAACCAGGAATCATGGAAAATACCTGAAAGCAATAAAATTCATTCAGTTGGAGACGGCAACATGAGAAGTTATCCAAAGGGGATAATGTGGCCACAAGACATAGAATGCAATTCCATCTCCACTAAGAGCAGCCAAAGTTTCACAAGTGGAACCCTCAAGATGCAGTAAAATACACCCCAGTCGTTTCCAACACCTGTCATAAATAATACATTTGGTTAGTACCAAGCAAATTAATGAACATAGAAAAATGTGAAAGCAATCAGCTTATCTCCCGTGATTCCTGAAGTATCACTTAGGTGTGTTAGTCTCAGGTGAACCTTACCTTATGATTGAGTCTCTCATCATAAAAATGAAAATTCACAGAAGGCCCATGAAGTGAAAATTTAAAAAATGGAATAGAGAAGTCTGCAAAAGAGCTTAACCTGCCCCATAAGTCCAGTTTCCATAATTAGAACATGGATCGTAGTCCAAAAGACATTTCTCAAACCATTCAGCTCCCATTCGCCAATCAATCCCCATATCTCGGACAAGAAATGAGCAAACAATCTGCAATAAACAAAGACTCAAATGAATATGAAGTCTGACACTTGCAGTTCATGCAAGCTAGTAACTGTGTGAGGAAAATTTTCCTCGCTAATGTAGTATCCTTGATTAAAGACTAACACAGAAGAAGTAATCTAGAAGAAGAGAACAAACAATCTGCAGCATAGAAAAGCTATAGAAAGACTTCATCAAGCGTATATAGTATAGGCACTTGTGGGCCTGTATACAAGTTAATACTTGTGTGAGGAGAAAAAGAATACTTTTTCTAAGGTAACATTTTTGCTTAAAGGACTAATAGAGGAAAGTAATGTAGAACATCATATATTTTACTCTAGGTCACCAATAGTGCATCTTTTACTCTGGACCACCAATAATGTGATTGCCATAAATATGGGGGAAATGTAAACATATATCTTCAATCACTTTAGAACAAAACAAACATTAGACAATGGTGTGAGAAAGAATAAGGAGAAAGACACAATGAGTTCATTCACATAGTCAACAAAGTTGTAAGAGGACATGTCAGCCCTCACCCCCAACCATTTTTTTGGAACTTAGGAAGCATCACATTGTATTTTCTGCTTTAATAATCATGAAAACTCAAGCTAAATTGAATGTTCTGCACACCACAGAAGAAGACGGCAAACCATCTTAGTTCTTGTTTAGGCTGATCATTACGTGTTTTCTATTCTAAGAACTGGCAAAAATACTGACAAAAGATACAAAATATTGTTAATGATAAATTTTACATTTGACAATAGGTAAGCAACATAAAAAGGTGATTACAAATATAAAAAGCAAACTGATAATTAATATCATTTTCTCATAGGATGAAGTCAAAAGAAACATCAGAGGATGGCTTGGCTGTTGCCAGAAATTTCTACCAATTAAAAATCTGAGGGAACATAGGCAAGAAAAAGGTCCTACCACGTTTACATATTTCTCAAGTAACATATGGTGTTCCAATAGGTTTACAAGCATAAAAACCCTCGAGTACAAGCATAAAAACAAAAGCTATGCTTACACCTTAGCAGATATTCCCACGAAGAACAGATCATGGATTATGCACATAGCAGATGCGCCTGCTTAATTCCAATAAGGTTGAGGGGGAATTATCGTTCTCACAACGTGTCACTACTGAATCAACCTAAATACGGAAATATGAATCCAAGTAAAGAAAGCAGGGTATTATAATTTTTCACGGATGCTGAAAATGCTTCCAGGGCATGATTCACGAACAATTATGCCACATAAGAGCACAGGCGCTACCATACAATTAATGAACACTGATAAGAAAACTGTTTCTAAAAGGATAACTCATAACTTATCAAAGTAAATAAGACTAGACGGTAGGATAAACTAATGTAGGAGAGATTATCCTCGTTTTATCTATTCTTCTGTCAAAGTGAGATAAAGAGTTGGCTGTAACCCTCCACCCATGTGAGAAATTAGACTTTTTATCTTTTTTAATTAGAACTCTTTTTATCTTTTTGAATTAAAATAGTGAATCTTTTATGATCTTAATTAGGTAGGTTAAATTTAGTTGACATCCATCCAAGTGTCAACTATAATCTTGGACCATGTGAGAGATTGAAAGACCTAGCCAAGAAAAAAAAAAGAAAAATCGGATTGAGCTTAATAGAAGATGGAGCATTCCTTCTTGAAAGATCAAAGCAGTGTATTTAACTAACCTACATATATAATATTAGGTGTACCTTGAAGATCAAATGCTTCTGTCTTGATCCACCAAATATGACAGAAATCAAACTAAGTAACTGACCCATGTGATTATTTCATTGACCAATCAATGGAAAGAAATCAACCAAAATATGACAATGTCTTAGGTAGAGCAAAGCCCATCCAATAGGAGTCAAATAGACTACTCTTAATGATCATGCGGCGGATGATCCATCTGACCATCTGATCCAATTTCAGTAACATGTGCCAGAGTCTTGAGAAATATGGCACTTATTGAATCCCTGATCAGTTAGGCCCGGTGGACCAATTTCAGTAGCTGAGACGGAAACCGGCGGGCAGGGCGAGGCGGTCAGGCTGCGCTGCCTGGCCGTGGCCGGCGCCGGCGGCGAGCGCGCGGGAGACCAAGGCCTGGACGGCGAGTGAGGCGGTGGCGGCCATGGCTGGGGAGCTCGCGTGGGGTGGCGGTTCCTCCTCTTCCTCACCTCCTCGCCCTCGCTCTCGCTCTCGCCCTCGCCCTCGCCGTGGAGGTGTTGGTGTTGGTGTTGGTGTTGAGGGGGTTGGTGGCGACGGAGTAGTAGAGTTGGAGGAGAGAGAGAGAGAGAGAGAGAGAGAGGTACCTGCGGAGGGCGACGACGGCAGGGCGAGCGGCGACGGCGACTCGACGCGAGCGGCGCGGCGACGGGCTCCGGCGGAGGGGGGCTCGGGCGGGAGGCAGCACGGGGAGGGGGGCTCCGGCGGAGGAGGGGGGCTCGGGCGGGAGGGCTCGGGCGGAGGGGGGGCTCCGGCGGAGGGGGCTCGGGCGGGAGCGGGGAGGGGGGCTAGGGCGGAGAGGGGGCCGCAGGGGAAGGGGGCTCGGGAGGGGGGGCTCGGGCGGGAGGGGGGGGGCTCGGGCGGGAGGGCTCGGGCGGGCGGGGGTCGTAGTAGGAAGTATAACGGCATCAGCGACCGACTGGAGACCGAAGTTAATTCGGTCTCAATAATAGCGACCGATTAGAGACCGATATACATGCGGTCGCTGAAACGGTCTCGGTTATGCGACCGATTATTTCGGTCTCCGAATTGGTCTCTATTTAGGACCGACTAGCGACCGATTAAATCGGTCGCTAATACGGTCGCTATAGCCACTTTTTCTTGTAGTGAGCCTTCATGGACTTGATGCAGAGGGTGTTTCATCCGTATTTGGACCAGTTCATGGTCATCTTCGTGGATGACATCCTTGTTTATTCGCGGTCTGCTGAGGAGCATGCGTACCATTTGGGTGTGGTGCTGCAGACGTTGCGAGATCACCAGTTGTATGCGAAGCTCAGCAAGTGCGAGTTTTGGCTCAGCGAGGTGCACTTTCTGGGGCACGTGATTTCTGGTGATGGCATTTCCATGGATCCCGCCAAGGTCGAGGCTGTGATGCAATGGCCGAGGCCGAGGTCGGTGACGGAGATCCGGAGTTTCTTGGGGCTTGCGGGGTATTATCGTCGGTTTATCCAGGATTTTTCTCGCATTGCGACCCCGATGACTAGGCTCACGCGGAAGGATGTGAATTTCGTTTGGTCCGAGGAGTGTGAGCAGAGCTTCAGTGAACTGAAGAGATTGCTCACCTCGGCTCCGGTGTTGGTTTTGCCTTCTGGATCGGGAGGTTTTGTGGTGTGTACAGATGCTTCCGGCGTTGGATTGGGTGCTGTTCTGATGCAGCATGGTAGAGTGGTGGCTTATGCATCTCGGCAGCTAAAGCCCCATGAGGAGAACTACCCTACCCATGATCTTGAGTTGGCAGCAGTGATCTTCGCGCTGGAGATCTGGAGGCATTATCTGTACGGTGAGAAGTTCGAGGTGTTCACTGACCATCAGAGTTTGAGGTATGTGTTCTCGCAGAGAGATCTGAACCTCAGACAGAGGCGTTGGATGGAGTTCATGAAGGACTATGACTTCACCCTGTCTTATCAGCCGGGCAGGATGAATGTCGTCGCCGATGCCTTGAGTAGGAAGGTTGCGGTCAGTACCTTGATGTTGAGGAAGTGGAGGCTCTGGGAACAAGTGCCCGAGGTATCTTTCAGGCTCAAGATTCCCCAGGAGCCAGGGTTGGCAGTGCTTGCGAGTCTGACTGTCACTCCTGCTATCCGTCGTCAGGTGACAGAGGCTCAGCATGCGGACCCTGAGTTGCCCCGGATTCTGGCTATGGCTGACGTAGAGCTCGGCGAGGACGGTGCTGCGAGGTTTCGTGGCAGGCTGTACGTCCCGGCCGAGGAGCAAGTTCGTCGTGCGGTGTTACGCGAGGCTCATGGGAGCAGGTACACTGTACACCCGGGTGCGACGAAGATGTATCGGAACTTGCGGAGGCAGTTCTGGTGGCCTGGCATGAAGAGAGATGTTGCCGAATTTGTGGCCAGGTGCCTGATCTGTCAGCAGGTGAAGGCGGAGCATCAGCGACCAGGAGGTACTCTCCAGCCTTTGGATGTTCCTGCTTGGAAGTGGGACCATGTGACCACGGATTTTGTGGTGGGGTTGCCGAGGACCCCGAGTGGGCAGGACAGTATTTGGTTGCTGGTGGATCGGCTGACGAAGGTGACTCGATTGTTACCGGTCAAGGTCAGCTGGAGCGTGTCCAGGTTGGCTCGTCTGTATGTGGAGCGGATCGTGCCGTTGCATGGGGTTCCCATTTCGATCGTGTCGGATCGAGATCCGCGCTTCACTTCTGGATTCTGGAGGGGTTTCCAGCGAGCTCTTGGCACGGAGTTGGCATTTAGCTCGGCGTATCATCCACAGTCAGATGGTCAGTCTGAGAGGACCATTCAGACTTTGGAGGACATGCTGAGATCCTGCTGCCTGGAGTGGCAGGGGAGTTGGATTCATCACCTACCGTTGGTGAAGTTTGCCTATAACAACAGCTATCATTCGAGCATCGGCATGGCTCCCTATGAGGCTCTGTATGGGCGTCCTTGTCGGACTCCACTTGATTGGTTTGAGGTGGGTGAGCGTATTTTGACGGGACCGGAATTGGTGCAGCAATGTGTGGAGGTTGTGCACCTGGTTCGTCAGAACATGTTGGCGGCCCAGAGTCGGCAGAAGAGCTATGCTGACCGTAGGAGGCAGCCCCTTGAGTTCGCCGTGGGCGATCGTGTGTTCTTGAGAGTTTCTCCGATGAAGGGGGTGATGCGTTTTGGACGGCGTGGGAAGCTGAGTCCCCGCTATATTGGTCCTTTCGCGATTGTGGAGCGCATCGGTGAGGTTGCTTACCGGTTGCAGTTACCTCCTGAGTTGGCGTCGGTACATGACGTGTTCCACGTCTCGATGTTGCGGAAGTATATGCCCGATGACTCTCATGTGCTCGAGTTTTTCGTTTGGCCTGAGGTGACTCCAGATCTTTCTCTCCCAGAGTTTCCGATCCGCGTGGAGGATAGGCGAGAGCAGCGCCTGCGGAACAAGGTCATTCCCTTGGTAAAGGTCGTGTGGCAGCGACACTCTGGTGGTGAGGCTTCGTGGGAACGTGAGGACGAGATGCGTCAGCAGTTCCCGTATCTGTTTGAGTGAGTCTTCCTCTTCTTTCCCCGTTGGTTGTTCTCAATTTCGAGGACGAAATTCCTTAAGGGGGGAGGGCTGTAATATCCCGGACCTTTCGGATCCTTCTTCGTGGGTCCCGGATCTGGTTTTCGGAGCGTCCAGCTCTGTTATGTCCGAAATTTCGTTTCGGACATCTTTCGTGTTCGGATCGGCGCGATCCGGAGTCGTTTCGGAGGCCCGGAGGCGTTCCGCGACTTTTTCGCGCGTGTTTCCCGATTTCCGGCGCGGGTTTCGGCTTTTCCTTCGGACGCTCGCTGCGGGTTAACTGGGCCGTTCACCCGGGCACGAGTGGTACCGTTGCGATCGGTGCGTTCCGAGGATTCCAGAAATGTATTTTTCTATTTTTCGGTATTTTTCTGAAAATTCGGATTTTCTATAAAGCCCTAATTCTTTTTCTTTTCTCCTTTCTCTTTCTTCTTCTTCCTCCTTCCTTCCCCAACCGTGAGCCCTCCTCTCTCTCCCTCTCTCCCATTCGGACGCGGCGAACCCCTCTCCGGCTACGGACGGCGGCGGGGCGACGGCGCGGACGCGTGGGCGACGGTGAGGCGATCTCGTGGGCGTGCGGCGAGCGTGGGAAGCGTGGGGAGTTCGTGAAGCTTCGAGCATTCTTCGTGATTCGTGATCGATCCGGCGGAGCATTCGCTCCATCGAGGTAGGGTGACGTTCCTTAGTCTCATGCCGTTCTTTTCCGTGATTTATAGGCCGCGGGGAGGCCGAGAGGGGATCATTTGAGCTTTTTTGGGTTTTTCCATGATTTGGGGAGAGCTCGCCCGATCTGTGGATTCAATGCATGGATTCGTGTTTTGAGGGCCTAGAATCATGCTAGGGGTCCCCAGGGGTCTTCCCCTTTATTTTCCCCCTCTCCTATGGAGGTATGGGGGCGTGGTTAGAATTTTTGGGCGTTCTTACCGTTTTCGGCCGCGGACTGAGAACGCGCTATACTCCAGTAGCGCGTTCTTGGAGGTCGCGCCGCCCCGACCGAGCGCGTTCATCGGAGAAGATGAACAGGAGGCGGTTCCTGTCGCGCTATGGGGTCATAGCGCGATCGTCCTTGTCGCGCTAGGAGGACCTAGCGTGATGGTCCTTATCGCGCTAGGGTTCCCTAGCGCGATGGTTCCTGTCGCGCTTGGGAGACCTAGCGCGATCTTCCCTGTCGCACTAGGTGTCCCTAGCGCGATCTTGCCTGTTGTTGGGTGTTTCTCTTGGGCCGTGTGTGCGCCCCGGGCACCCCGTGGAGTTCCGTGACCGTGTCTTTGGTGTCCGGAAGTCCCGTTTGCCTCGGTTAGGCGTTTGACCGTGGGCAATGCGTCTGTTTCTTTTCCGACCGTGGTCACCGTGCGACGGGGCTGGTGCGTGGGGTGATTCCCACACGTTGTCGGATTCGGACGTCGTTTTCCGTTGACTCGAGAGTCTACTCCTTCAGTGACCCTCCACTAGTCGTAGCCTACTAGTACGCGGGTGCTAGTCGCACCAGGGAGTGGTGTACGGGCCGACCTTTTGAGACGGTTTGTGGACCGGTTACCGTTGGGCCCCACGTCTTGCAGCCAGAGTCCGGCTGAGGGGAAAACCGGTCAGAGGGCCAGACCTGGGACGTGTGGTCTGTGTGTGCACACGTGGTTGGGGGCGGTTGGACCCACGTCGACGGGCGTGACCCCAGCTAGTCACTTGTTTGTGGTTACTTGTACGGTGTTCGCGCCTCGGGTAGGACCTACCACGTCAGGCGGTTCACCTGCGGTGCGGTGTAAGACGTCAGGGGACGCTACCGGCTGTGCTTCTAGTGGGTGGTACTCCTGTCGAGTACGGAGTGTCAGACTGTCAGTCGTGTGTTTCCGACCTTCGGGTTTTGACGGTTCGACCGTTGAGTTTCGGTCTTCTCGTACCGTGGCACGTGTGTCGGTTTGCGTGCCATAGGGTCTAGTTCTGTAGAGTACAGGGCTTTCCTTTCCGAGGTACTTTCCTACCGCTAGAGTAGTGGTTTCTCGTTTTTCGAGGTAGGGTTCGAGTGATCCCTACTGAGTCTTGTTCTGAGACTCATTCCCTGCGTGTTTTCACCGTGTTTCAGGTGAGGCGCCACCTTCGGGGAGCGCGTCAGGAGCGCAGCGTGGTGCGGGTGCCCAGAGGTAGTGCCAGAGGTCAGAGTCGGGGGATGCCCCGTGTAGCTGTACTTTTCTTTCTTGTCACTGTACTAGTTGTGGACTACTGTTGCTGTTGTTGTTATTTTATTGTGGACCATGTAAAATGTTAATTTATTTCCTGATTAATATTATAACTGTTTAATTTCTGCAATTATTTGTGATACTTGTGTAGTTTCCACACCATCCTTTTAACCCTTCCGAGTCTTCGGACTCGTGGGTGGCGGTACGAGTCTCGGGTTATCGGGCCTTCCCGGTAATCGGATTCTCGGGTCGTTACACTAGGGGTGGTGCGTTACATTCCTTGTGCCTTAATTTCCGTCCGTTGGTTTATGTTTGTATTGGCTTATCCTTGTGGTCTGCCCGTTGTCCCGTGGATGTCTCCCGACATTCTATGAGGGCTATGACTACGTGGTTTAGAGGCAATGTGTCTTCTTACTTGAGGTAGGATTCTCTCTCCTACTTTTTGAGCATCGTTGTTGGGTTCAGGTCAACCAGGTGTGACCCAGTGGTTGACGTGTGACCTTGTGTGTGCGTGTCTTGGCGGTTCTATCCGGCCCGAGACACTGCTTCTGGATGCATCGAGGTGTTGTTCTACCTCATTTTGCGCGTCCAATTGTGCTGAGGGTTTCTGGTTTTTCCTCAGGTCTCCGTGTGTTGTTTTTTGCGGAGCGTGGTTTCGTCTGGCTTAGGATTAGACCGATTGGCGGCATATTCCGCTGTTTGTGACGATCTTTCCCTTGAGTAGTTCGACTCAGGATCGTTACATGGTAGGTCTAGTTGCCTAGTCCTGAGTCTGTCTGCAGAGGTTGTACTGCCAGTGGTGCTTCGTAGTACATGTGACATGGCTTCAGTAGACTGTCTGTACTTTAGCACTTATGTTTTGGAGTCCGTGCCTTGTGAACCTCCACTAGTCGTAGCCTGTGACGTAGGCTTTTCGTAGTACGTCACCCACCGGGAGTGGTGGACGGGCAGTTTCCCGTTACACGGTTTTTAAGCTAGTTCCGTGGGCCCCGGCCAACGGTAGCGTCCTACCGAGGGGAATACTAGCTAGAGGCCTGGCCTAGGTAGTGGTCAGTGTGTGAACACGTTGTCAGGGACTGATGGCTTGCGTCGACGGGCGTGACCCTGACTAGTCACTCGCAGCTTGGTACTGCGGTCCTGTGTCCGTAGTTGCCGTTCTTCCTTGGAACGTTGTTGTTCCTTGGACCTGGTTCTTAGTGTGTCTAGTCTCCTCCGTGCTGCAAACGGTCTGGTAGACGTGACACTTGAGACGCAGTGTAAGACGTCAGTGGATGCATCTGGCTGTTCTTCTAGTGTGAGGGTACTCCTATCACTTGACCAGTGACTCTCGGCGTTTCTCGTGCGTTGCGACCTTTGCGGGTGGCCCTCTCGGGGCTGTACTCGAGGTCGGTGTCCTGTTGTGTGCGCGACGTTCTGGTCGTGCGTGGGGCTGTGTGCACGACGTTTCTGCTCGTGTTTGGTTGTCGTGTGTCTGGGTCTTCTCTAGACCTTTTTGTCTGCGTTGTTGGTTTTTGCCCTCTTTCTTCGGTTTTGGCCGACGGACTGGTGTACCCTACCGTGTGAGTTTAGGGTTGACCGTCTGTTGCCTCTTGGAGTAGTTTAGAGTGCCGAGTTCTCCTCGGTGGCCGTGTTCCGTGTTTTACGGCCTCGCTCTTCTTTGTTGTTGAGCTCCCCTTGCTCTTAGCATGTTCCCTACTCCTGCTGTCCCTATTCTGTTTACAGCTTTGTAGTGTATCTTTTTCCTGCTTTGCTGCACTTGTTGTTAGTGTTGCTTCCGTTGCACTGTGCGTTTTTCAGTGGGGATCCACGTGACCCCTACTGAGTTTCTGTTTAGAGACTCACCCCTACTTTTCAGGTGGGTTTCGCCGTCTGCCTCTGCTGTTCCTGGTGGAGCGCGTTGTTGTAGCTGCCAGCTGTACCTGTGTCGGGCTTCCCCCGACTTCTGAGTACGTTCCTTTCTGTCAGACTGTACTTGTTGTCTTTCGTTTGGACTAGACTCTGGTGTATAATTGTAAAATTTAAATTATTAATGAAAAAGTAATTTTATTTCTGCTACTTTAGCAAACCGTTCAAATGAAATTTAATTGCTTGATGTTATATCTGTCAGTTCAATGTACTACACGATAGTCCTTTTTCCCTTCGGCGCTTTCCCGCGCTTGGGAGGCCTCGCGGGTCCCATGCGGTACCACGTGTATCCGGTAGTCCTACCGGGTATATCTGGTATCCAGAATCCGGGTCGCCACACATGTGGTACGTTTTACTGTTTTAGATTGTACTTTCTGTTTGACTGGACTCTGTTGTAGTTGTTTATTTATTTTTGTTAATTGTTGAATTATCCTGCCTTATTTCCTATTTCCTTGTACCTCCACACTCCTTTTTAGCCCTTCCGAGCCCTCCCGGCTCGTGGGCGGCGGTTCGAGTTTCGGGTTATCGGGTCTTCCCGGTAACCAGATTCTTGGGTCGTCACACATGGTCACGGTGGAATTGACAGTACTTCTTCTTGTTCCGTGAGTTAGGATCCTACTTCATCCGTGATGGCCATTAATTTGAGGAATGGCTCCTCGCGGATCTCCATCAGGATCTGGTCAGGTGGGGCCGTCAGGGGCGTGTAGTGGCGGTAGCCACCCCTTTCCTTCTCGAAGCGGCCGCGGTGGTCTCCATCACGCCACTCCCGCTTGCTCTGACCCTCTCGTGGTTGGTCAGCGGCCCTTTTTAGGTCAGGTTGGTCCGTTCCAGCCGCGCGGCGTAGGGCCGCGGTATTCTCCTCGCAATGCGTGTGCTTCTGGGCCTACGCGAGGAGGTCCGGAATGGTCATCGGGGCTTCGACTCCGAGCGTGCACCGGAGGATGTGGTCCCACATCCCCTGGGTGAGCGCTGTGGTGGCGATGCCGACGTCGAGATGGGGGATGCGGAGTGTCTCCGCGCGGAATCGGGAGACGAAGTCCCATAGCTCCTCTTCCTTCCCCTACCTGAGAGCGAGCAGGGTTACTGCTGTCTTGGCTACCTTTCGGCAGCCCACGAAGTTCTCATTGAACAGCTTCTTGAGCTGTTGGAAGGAGGAGATCATCCCCACCGGCAGGGACTTGAACCATGCTCAGGCGTTCTCACGAAGGGTCGTAATGAACGCCAAGCATTTCACGGTGTCGGAGGCCCGGTGGAACACCATGTGGGACTCGAAGCCGTGCAGGTGGTCGATCGGGTCGGTGGTGCCGTCGTAGGAGGCGAATGACGGCAGCTGAAGCTTTGACGGGATGGGGGCTTCCATGATTTCCCTGGAGACGGGAGAGTGGAAGTCTTGGTCGTCGTCGATGAGACCGCGATTCTTGGCGGCCAGGAGGGCGTCGTCTAGGTACCGGACCTTGTCCTCTATTTCCTCGAACCATTGGAGCCGGCGGTCCATGTCCGGGTTGGAATGGAGAGGGCTGCGTACCTTAGGCGCAGGCATGCTGCGTGACCGTCGGGTCCTTGCGACGGAGGCATGGGAAACCTCCCGTACCTTCCGTACGTTTTCTCCGGCGTGGCCTCCTTCGCCCTCCCGTCGCTCGGGTGGGGCGTATTGGGGCCTCTGGTCCCGGAGCTCTCGACAGAATTCCGCCATGGCTCGGACTTCCTGGCGGAGCTCATCTAGGTCACCTGGGGTGACCTCTTGTCCGGGGAGTGCGGAAGAAGCTACTTGCGATCCCCGGCGAGAGTTGGGTCCCTGATGGGAACCTCGCCCCCGGTTGCTGGGGTTGTGGAGGCTTCCACGGGGTGCCATAGCTTTTCGCTCATCTTCCCACAGACGGCGCCAAGAAGTGTAGCGGCAGAAAAATGGTTCCTAGGCCACGTACCACCTTCTCTATTTATTTATTGGGAAAGTCATCTTGCGCCTGTGGATGCCTGCACACACCAAGAAACCAGAAGGGTGTCAGAAGGAGTCCCGGGTATTACCCCGGGGGACAACCCTCCGATGCTTAAGTCAGCAAGGGACTAATGAGCAATAGAGAGGAGCAATGTAAGAGAGAAGTAGAGGCCTTAGTCGTCGATGTAGGAAGCGTGTAGATCCCCTACACGCGTGCTCGCCGCTCCCAGTGGGCTCTGGAAGAGTGCTCGCTGGGTGTTAAGGCCGCGCAGGAGGAAGTGGCTCTCTAGACGTAGTAGATGGCCTCTCTGTCGTAGTTGCAGGTCGGATCGCTCTCTTCTCAGTAGGAAGCTCTAGTGGCGGAAGTATCCACCGTATCTCCTCTTGCGTAGTAGTATGGGGGTTTAGTAGAATAGTCTACCGTGTTCTTCTCTTCTGTAGATGTCCCTTTTATATGGGTGGTCCTGGAGTGAGGGGCCTCATCCCTTGATAGGGAAGGGTCCGTTTAGTAGAGTAACGTTCCCCACTATATTGGCGGGAGTTTCCCGTTGGAGGGCGATACCTCTGGCGTCGGCCAGTCCCTGGGCGAGTCTTACGGCACTCACGGCGCGTGCTCGCCCGTTACGGGGTCAAGGCCGACGTCGTGGGGACAACGGTCGGTCGTCGGAGTATCCTTCGGCGAGAACTGCGCTTGGGCCGGCCTTATCGGCGTCATGGAATCCGATGCTCTGTTGGGCCGGTGATCCTCTTATTGGGTTGAGCATGTACGTTCGCCCTTTGCTTGGGCTTAACACGTCCCAACCTTAATGGGCCGCTCGTGCTTGGGCCGTTCCTGGGTCATACCTGATTTGCCCTCCTCAAGAAGCATTTCTCATGTATTAAAGAGGAACACGAGCAATTAATTGGGGATTTGTCTCTCACAGCCCTAGAAGGATTAATCCTTGGAGAGAGCACGCAAACCTAAAGGTTAGGGCCTTCCTTTGTCGGCAGCAAAACGCGGTCGATTCTCCCCCCACGTCACAGCTACAATCCTTGTGGAGGACACAACAGGTCCTCGGTCATTCCAAACCTAAACATTACTCGACAACCTTGGAGTCTCTCTCTCTCTCTCTAATAATATTGGATTATTGGGTATATTATTATATTACATTAGTGAGTCTAATTTGTCCTGGGTTTGGCGTCTGCCCAGCATTACTGGAGTCCATGCATGGCAAGCCTCCCAGGTCAGGAGGTACTGAAGTCATTCGAGATTTTTGGCCAACTGGACTGCGACGTGTAACCGCGGTTTTGTAAAAACCATCGATAACGCATCACCTCTCTCTCTCTCTCTCTCTCTCTCTCTCTCCCGCGGTTTTGTAAAAACCATCGATAACGCATCATCTCTCTCTCTCTCTCTCTCTCTCTCTCTGTGTGAGGCTGATATGCCAACCAATCCTCCCGCCTCAGTACACCTCGCGTATTCATTATCCCACCACCACCACCACCTCCTCAGCCCTGTATTTATGCAGCACCTCCCCCCCACCTTCCTCACCACCCATCATTCCTGCCACTTTCGTTTGTTGTGTCATTTATTTCCTTCGGTCTCTTTGTCTCTCTTAACTCTTGTACGAGGTTGGTTTTCTCTTATTTTCATCTCTATATTCCTATGGTTCTTTTCGCAGGAATTGGGTCCTCTTCTTCTTCCGCACCCCCCCCATCGTTCTATGGCCTCCTATATCACGGTAGGCTTTTCCTTCTGTGGTGGGCTTTTTAGCTTTTTGCAGCAGCTTTCTTTGTCTTTGGCTAGGTTTCTAGGGTTAGGGTTTCAGGGGCTGTGGCACTTGTTTGCTCATGATCTGCATGGACGCTTCATTGCCAACTCTTGATGATCATGATGACGAAAGGCTGCGGGAACAGTTTGGAGGTAGACCAGTCGCTGTTTTCTGGTGTAGCATCATCAAGATTCACAATATCTTCGGAAGGTCCCATTTTCAAGTGTTTGGCGGCGGCTGCCGGTGTGTTGAGGTGGATCTTTCTTTTGTTCTATTAGAAGATTTGATCTTCACGGATCCGCACTGATATGGGCTATTGAGGTAATGAGAATCTTGATGATGCTGCATCGGCAATAAGTGACTTTTTCCGTCTCAGACCTTCGAGTGTCGCAGGGCACTCTACGATCCCTGCCGGTAGAAAGGAAAAGTGCTAGTGATGCACAGGTAATATTATACACACATCAAACACCCACAGGAACACAAGTCAGAAGCAACACAGCTCGCTACTTTTGTGCAGTATATATGTTGTACTCAGTTTTAGATGAACCTTAAAATTAGAGTATATCTATGATCTAACTTACATTGTTATCTGGAGATTCTTTTGCTTAGTAGATCTTTCTCCTTCCTTGATCCATTGAGACGGACTCTCACTTGCAAGCTGGGGAGGGGGCGCGTACGTCCCAGGATTCGGCGCTTCTTCACTCAACTACCGTATTTTCACGCGAGAGCCACTTAAGCTGCAGCCTGCCTCAACTTGTAAGAGTGTATTTCATTTCAGATCTACCCTTAATTTGTTCATTTTTTGCTTAAAACGAACCGGCAACTGAGAGCTTTGCCTTTGAGCTGTCTAACGTTGATGTACTTCGAATGATATTATCTGAAGAATATTTTCTTTCTGAGAAATATATGAAATGTACCATGGGCACACAAGAAGCCTTTACCCCAATGGATAAACCTGGTTTTCTGGCGTGAAGGCAATATTTGCTCAGACTTTTCAGAGTTTTTTCTGAGGGTTCTCTTCTTTTCAGAAGGATCCTCTTGCTTCCACCCCACTCTCAGATTTACAGATTTTCTTTTCTTTTGTCATGCATCGCGGAAAAGCAGTCTCTTCTGCAATCATTCCTCAAGACTTCGTACCTTGAATTTTCGGTTTTGTTTGGCTTGGTATTGATCTTCTTGACTTCATATGCTCTGCGTCTTGCTGATTCTTCTCTCGTTAATCATGTCTTTCAAATGCCCTTTATCTTTGTGCCCAGCTGAGAAGCAAGACGTCTTCATTATCTCCTACGGTCGACGTAGTCAACACGTCTAGCACACCTAAACAAATGTTTTGTATTTTAATTTTAACTTTAATTTGTAACACTAGAACATTAATTCTATATATATAGTTAACTACAGGACTTAGCTAGTACTTGTGAGTTTGTCGCAACTCCAGCAAAATAGTGCATATCCTATGTGACCATCGTACTGATACCGAAGAGCAAACGTGAAGCTGCTCCTTGCGTAACTGGCATATAAGTTAGTAGATTTTGTTCTTATCCTGGTGGAGTGGACACCCTTCCTCTTTGTTAAACAGAATCCTTTTTGCAAGAGAGAATTCTTGAGTTCAATATATACTTGGTTCCCCCCCCCTTAAAAGAAAAAAAAATTACCAACCAAAAATAATAGATTTTTTTTCATTTCTCTTTTTTTGTGGGGGAGATTAGATAGAAGATTTTTTTCATTGGTCATGACGCAATGCCCTTCTGAATCTCTTATATCTGTTCCTAATGCTTGTTATAGCCAGTTTGATGCGTGTGATTAAATGTTAAAAACGTAGAAAGATGAGCGTTTTGGGTACGTAAGATCAGACAGTGTGCCATACGGTCAGGCTCTCGCCACAAAGCTTGTCAGCCACTAGTTTGTCATCCTCATGTTTCAGATAAAAATGGACTTCCTATTCTTTTTCTGATGCGAGTACAAGTATTGTGATTGCGAACTTCGCATCAGTTGCTTTTGATACCATTTGGAAAGCCGAGGTTGGTATAGTTGGCTCTAATTAAGCTACTTTGACCTGATCATCCAGTTTCCCGTTTCTAACACCGGTACGTAGTTCTAATGTACCGTGGATTCTCCTCGGATATTGAGTCGTTTGTCACGTAATTCGCACTGCACTGAGAAGAACCTATACCTATAACATATGTCGAGTGAGTAAAGACATAAAAATCATAGGTATATATTTTACCTATGCATCTTCGTCTCGGTAAAAATTATGTAAGTAAAATTTTACTTACGCGACACAAAATCATAGAAATAGAGATGCCAACATCTATAATTTTATATCGCGTAACATAAAATTGTCTACAGTTTTATGTCACATAGGTAAAATTTACCTACGCAATTTTTACCTATGACCGTGATGTTTTTCGTAAAATCGTTAGTAATGTACAGTTGTAGGTAACGTGAACGAACCATCTGTAACATGTATGAATCGTAAGTAATCAACGCACATCTGTAGGTAACCTATAATTAATGTGTTATAACCATAGGTAATTAGTAAAAATCATAAGTAGCATGTACTAATAACATGCAACTTATGTGAACCGTAGGTAATCTATAACCTTCGGATTAATATGTAATAATGGTAGGTAACCTATGTGAACCATATGTAATCCATAACATGCACATTCACAAATTATATACATTCACAACATGTACAATGCATTCACATCATTCACATATGAATCATAGATCAAGAAATTAATCACATTGATATTATATATATGCAAAATATTTCCATCTGTAATCACATTATGTGGCAATGTATATCATTGTAATCACATTGTGTGACAATGCATCATTGTGTGCATCCCCATGTACAAAAATATATAGATGTAATTTCATGATAACATATATACAATCAAAATTAGTGTAAATATTTTGTCATCAATATACATATCAAAATGTGAGAAAGTTTAACATATCACCAAATAATTAAGAAAAACACGAGGGGGGAGAGTGACTCATCGCTGCATCGCAGATTAACTACAAAATAAATAAATGGTTATGAGTAATTTCACTTCAAAGTTAAACATGGCAATCTGAACTCAAAAATGAAAGAATGATACTTTACATACATATTCTGTAAACCATATAATATAACTCTCAATGGCATCTCTAATTTTCTTCCTATTTTGATCTTTTATGACAAGAGGAGCATTAGACTTATTTGCATAGACAACATAAATTTCACAATATGTTGTTTCAATTTGTCATACCATGCCGACTTTATCTTTATCAACGTTCATCACAAGTCCAGTCCCCATATACTCTCTATCTAAATCTAACATTTTCACTCTCTTCCCTTGTAACTATGATACATTTATTGCACAACATAAACTTACGACATTGTTTTGAGAAGCATTCAAAATATAAAATATCTACAACTTTGTATGAAATCATGACAATAGGATCAGCCTTCTTTCATTTTTTAAACTGCAGGTAATTTTATTTTCTCCCTAGACTTGCAGGACCATCATCAAAGTTAAGTGATCAGTAATAAATATATGATGCCAATGCATGCAAATGCGAAGGTGGAAATCATGGGAACAAGAGACTCATACAATGGAGTACCAATTTTCAAATGGCAACTAATTTTCAAATGGCAACTAATGAGGATTGTAGTTTTGTGCTTCTATTCCAAGTTTTCTTTGACATGGAATTGAACTGAATAAAAGGGAAGTCTCACTGCGAGCAGACTTCAGGAAGAAGGAAACAGTTAATCAAAGTGCAAGCAAAATAAAACAAATACAAACTGAGGATTCTTGTCACAGCCACAGAATTAAGCACTAGAATGGGTTTCCAAACAAGCATTCATCTGAGCATGCCCCTTCCCTTAGTGGCATACCTTACATTTCAGGAAAATATAGCTCACCTTTCCAAGTTCGGTTCTGCAAAACGTTCATGCCTTTCCGAGTCCCAAAACCATATGTCTAGCATGGATATATAAAACAGAACTCATATTTTCTAACACATGCAACAGCAAAACGAGGTTATCATTATCACCATCCAAGATATCTTTGAAAACATATCTTCAACGGGAGACAAGTAGCTATCTTTGCTCCTTATATCCTAACAGATGTAAGCGCAAAAATATCTTCATCTATACACAAGTTGTCATAGGCAAAAAAACAAGGCAATCACATCTTGTGGCCCCTTTTGAGAGCTCCAACCAAAACCTCAAGTTCTTGCCTTTGCGTGAGGAGCTCATACAATGTAATCACATAAAAAAAATCAAAAAATGGGAAAAAGATAGAGGGGGAAAAAAGCTCAATAAAGGATGTGCCACCCGCTCCCAACTCTTCCCCATTATTGATGTGTAAGACTGTGAGAGTGGGCTCCTCCTCCTCCCTGTCAAATGCCAAAAAGGGTCTCCTAGTGTTCAAAGCAGCTCCAAGGGGAACTACTAGAACCCAGAAACAAATAGGAGCAGGGGTGGAAACAAAAAGGAACAAGAAACTGTAAAATCCTGCCCAATACTTTGATCAACAAACGGAGCAGGCAGTACAAGAGATTGAGCCGCCAATCTCCATTTCTGGGCCCCACCCCCTCCCTCTCCCTCTCCCTCCCTCCATGGATACTAACAAGAAATGGAGAAGCCAAGCAAACAACACAACGAGAGAGAGACTTACCATAGATTGAAGCACAAGCAACGGGGTTGAGTGAAGGAGGAATGAGGGCACTGCTAAGATGCCAGGAGGACAGAGAGCTGCGGAGATCCCATGTGGGGCCGAGCACCATCGAGATGCCGTGCAGGGATGAGCGACGTCGAGATGCACTGCGGGGTTGAGTGTTGTGGAGTGGCCAGGAGGAAGGAGCGCCGCCGAGATGCCTTGTAGGGGCGAGCACCGTCGAGATGCCATGCGGGGATGAGCACTGTCGAGCGGCCAGGAGGAAGGAGCGCCGCCACCAAGGGGCTCGCAAGGGGGGAGAAGACATTCAAGTGGAAAAGAGGAGAGAGAGATCGCAAAGGGGGGAGGAAATAGGGTTTAGAGTGACTAGAGTTCTATATCGCAAAGGGAGAAAAAGAACCCCGCTTTTTGTGCAGATGTGCAGGACTGTTTGCTCCATTGGCGTCAAAAACCCTTACACCTATTCCTACCACATTTTTAAGACGTAGATATGAAATATAACTTACTTAAGACATTGACCGTAGGTAATATATAAACATAAAATACTGTAGGTAACATTCACTCTATGGCTAATTACTATATTTTACTAGTCTGACCTATTCGTACGACACTATTGAATGGTAGATATGTGACATAATGTACCTACGGCACTAACCGTAGGTAATTTAAGATATCTATCTATTCCTACGATACTATTGAACGATAGATACGTGACATCACGTAACTGTAAGTAGGTAGTTCAGTATAAATATCTATTCTTACGACTCTATAAAATCGTCGGTATAATAAATCACTTATCTACGGCATTGACTATAGGTAGTTCAGTATAACTATTTATTTCTACGGCCCTATCAAACTGTATGTACGATACACCATTTACCTACGGCCTTGACAGTAGATATTATATAAATTCACAAAATCGTAAGTATAGTCCAATCTATTCGTACGACTTACAGAATCGTAAGTAAATGTCTTTTAAGTATAGGTCCTCTTTCCCGTAGTGATCGTCAGCGCAAAATGATGGTCATAATACTGCACTCATCTTAATAATTTATTTATACTATAAAGAATTTGTAATTCTTTGTGCATGCTTCAGCTACATCTTTCTCAAAGCATCGATGATGGCCTCACTTAACGTTATGGGGATGAGCCAGATGCTCTGTATTGTTAATTTTCTGTACCGTCACTTTGAGTTGCAGCATCCTTCGTTAAGACCATGCTCATGGTTTTGTCGCAGCAGGATACTGAGTACTTATGGCTACTGGAAGTCTGGAACTAATAATTCGTGGAAATGACATAACAAGCTTCCATTTTCGATTTTACTGGAACTATATATTTGATGTATTGCCAAATCTATAGTTTCTGAAGGTTTATATCATATTGTTTCAGCATCTCTGGAAATATAAAGTTGGGAGTAACGCTGGGCTAACTTTTTTCTTCTAGTGATGGGAATTTGGATGATCCGGTCAAAGTAAGATTCGCTGACTCGATAATTTGTAACGGATCAGATCTTCCTTGATCCGATAGGTACATCGTCCTCTCTCTCAAAAACACACTCTCTCTCATTGTGATTCGATCCGACTTAACTTGACTCGAGATGATCTGTATTATATCAGATTTTTCTAGATATAGTACGGCACGTCCGAGTCAACCCGAGTCAGAAGGAGTCGACAAATCATCAGTCAAAGTAACTTAGAGCCAACTATACCAATCTCGGCTTTCCAAATGGTATCAAAAGCAACTGATGCGAAGTTCACAATCACAATACTTGTACTCGCATCAGAAAAAGAACAGGAAGTCTAATTTTTATCTGAAACCTGAGGATGACAAGCTGGCTGACAAGCTTTGTGGCGAGAGCCTGACCGTATGGCACACTGTCTGATCTTACGTACCCAAAACGCTCATCTTTCTACGTTTTTAACATTTAATCACACGCATCAAACTGGCTATAACAAGCATTAGGAACAGATATAAGAGATTCAGAAGGGCATTGCGTCATGACCAATGAAAAAAATCTTCTATCTAATCTCCCCCACAAAAAAAGAGAAATGAAAAAAAATCTATTATTTTTGGTTGGTAATTTTTTTTCTTTTAAGGGGGGGGGGGGGAACCAAGTATATATTGAACTCAAGAATTCTCTCTTGCAAAAAGGACTCTGTTTAACAAAGAGGAAGGGTGTCCACTCCACTATCAGTGAGGATAGTTTGTAATTTGAGTTGCCTTTATGTATCGGAAACAAAAATGGAATATATCAATTCCTTCTGATTTATTATCAGTAATATTTTGTGTACCGACTCCGATGCATAAAGTCAACTCAAATTATAAATTATTCTCTCGTTGGTCTGAAAAAAGTGAAATGACAGTTTCGTATAGAAAAGGACGTCTAACGTTAGATCTGTAAGGTTCATTTTTTCGCACATTAAACATAGAATGTATTCGACAGAAATGAAATATTTTATAAGATTAGATTATTTTATTACAAAAATAAAATATTTTATTATAAAAATAAAATATTTTGTTTGTAACCAATGAAACATTTTGTAAGAACGAAACACTTTGTTACAAAATCAAAATATTTATTATAAGGATAAAACACTGCATAAATGACATATTTTACTGTAAAAAAGAAACTTCATAAAATATTTTAATTTTATAAAATATTTCACTCTTGTAAAAAGAAGGTCATACGGACACGAGACATATTTTTTACGTGAAAATATTTATTTCATCTTTTTTCAACGAGGGGATATATTATAATTTGAGATAATTTTCTACGTCAGATTCCGATGCAGAAAATATTACTTATTTTTTATAAAATTTTAAATATGGATTTGTCTGGACCGTTGGACCGAGACCGATCCAACGGTCCTTTTACCGAGAATAAAAGGGCTCAGAGAGAACCTTTGTTCTCTCCTTGGCCGCCGGCTCCCTCTGATCTCCACTGTCCAGCAAGCAGCAGTGCTCTCTGCCGGCCATGCCCTCCGCCTCTGCCGTTCCAGTCATCCCCCGCCGTGGTCGCCCTCTGCCGTCGGCGTCACCCCTTCACCGGCATCCCCTTCGGCCTCCCTCGTCGCCGTTCGCCCAACGCCACTATCTCCCCACAGTGGACGTCGCCCTCCACCGCCATCACCTCCGGCCTCCGTCGTCGCCGTTCGCTCCCCGCGCCATCATCCCTTCCCCACTCCGTTGTTGTTGTGTGCCCCATGTCCCCACCGCCATTGGCATTGCCTTCCGGGCCTCCACCGCTTTCCCCTCCTCCTCCGGCCACCAGGATCGCCGTTTGGCCCCGGCGCCTTAATCCCCTCCGCCGTTAGCGTCGCCTACCGCCGACATCACCCCCGGTCTCCCTCGTTGTCGTTCCCCCCTGCGTCACGATCCCCTCCGCTGTCGCCGGTCCCCTGCAGTCGACCCCCGCGATCTACGGCACAACTGCGATCTCCGGCATCGGCCCCCATCTGAGAGTGGAGAGAATCACCGGATCTGAGCCTCGGCTGCGGGTGACAGGTGACCCTATCACCCCCGGTCTGTGTCTTTTTGTCGTCCCCCATCACCCTGTCTCTCATCTCTCTATCGTCCCCCGTCACCGGATCCAAACCCCTTTTCTGATTCTGTACCTTCTGAAAGGTGGCTGAAGTTTGAATGATTAAAAAATGGATGAAATTTTCAGATTTTCTCTCGTCACGATTTGAATGATCCAATTTGTTCTCAGATTGTGTAATTTTTGCACTGCAAAAATCATGCAATTGCTGGGCGTGAATGGTAGAATGAACACGGGAATCCGACATGTTTCCGATTTCGATTCCTATTTCCATTAATTAATCGGAATCCGAAAGAAATCGAAAATGCCAATTCCGATTCTCACAAAATCGAAACTCTTACAGGACTATTGAAAATTAGAATGGGAACCCGAAACTCCTGTTTCCGAGTTTGATTCCCAACCGTTTGCCACCCTGTTTGAACTTAAGACCTATCAATTAATCATGAACTGCACCATACCACCACATCACATTAATTCTTGTATAAACAATTAAATATATAATATAAAATATGAATTAAACAATGGAACCAGCTTCTCCGAATTTTTTAATCCGCCCTCCAATGTGTTTGTATATCTCTTAATTAAAAATTCGCTTGAACACAAATTTCAAAATACTCATGATTCATTTGATTAGAATTATAGGGATATAAAAAATTTTAATAATTAGACTCCCACAATCCCCCATGGTCCCAGCCAAACTATAAATCAAGGATTTCCCTAATTTGATGGTCCAATTTTCAAAACATTGGTCTAAAGTTCCGACGACAACTTTAAATGATAAATCTTTTTTTATTTTTTATCACCCAGAAGAAGGAAGCTTTCCCTAACCCTTCTGACATGTAAATAGAGTGAGCTAGACATCAGGGTTCGTCGACTCGCTGGGTTGTATCGGATCGGGATCATCTTAATCCGGTACGATACGATCGAGTCGCATCCGACTCGGCCCTCTCTCTCCCTCTCCTCTACTCACCCCCTCCTCTCTCTCTCTCTCACAATGTGACTCGGTCCGACTCGGCCGATCCTGAAGGTGATTCGCAGGGTATCGGGTTTTGTCAGATACGGTACGATACGCTCGAATCGACCCGAGTCAGACCGAGTCAACAAACCATGCTAGACATACACCCCACCCATACAACAAGAGTACTAGAGCCATTGATGGCTCATACATACCTAAGCCCCAAATAAACAAACAAGATAAAAATAATATACAACTCTACATACAATGGATACAGAGGAGGAAGTCTAGTCCGCTTTGTCAACGAAGGGGCTTCCACCAACCATTTACAACTCCATTCATCTTCTTGGCAACTATGAAAAGGGAAATCTCTCATATAACATGTCACCCACCAGAGATATATATAGATTACGCGTAGCAACACCAGATATTTAACTGGCCTTAAATAAGTTTACACATAACTCTAAACTAGGGATGTCAATGGTAATCGATAATCCGATAATCATCCGTTTCGTTAACTAAACGAACAGTAAATAGGTAGTATTTTTTTTTCTGATAAATTAACGGATACAAATACGGATATATCCGATTTCTTAGTGGATACGGATACACCTCATTCCGAATCCGTATCCGTCCGTTACTGCTAAACAAGTTTGTATTTGACTCAAATAATTTAGTGTCTCGAAGAAAATCATATTGATGATGAGATATGTGTATAATGTAAGTCATTTCTATTTTCATGATAGTAAAATATTTCTAAATTACAAGATAGTTTTATAATTGTTTAAATTATCAAGTTAATATATTCTTTATTTTTATGAAAGGTATGTAAAGAATGAGAATACGATGGAGATTAAAGTCCAAAAGAGTTAATTTATTTTATTATTTAAACTTTATATGTTTCATATTATCTTTGGGGATATTATAATATTATATATTTGTATACTTTTAATTGCATTATATGTTGACTCATGAATAATGATGATACGAGAACTAAATTAAAATATGTTTGTTTATCATATGGATTGTTCTTTTTAATTTAATTTTTTTAATTCAGTTAATTTATATTTTAAATTTTAATAGTATATGTATTTTTATGTTCGGTAACTATCCGCTAACCGTCCGTTAACCGTATTTTTCGGATACTCGATAACGGTTTTCGGATACACCACTTTGCGAATACTTAACAAACAGCAAACAGATACGGTTCTTCCTTATCGGATATGGATACGGATAATCCAATATCCGCACCGTATCCGACCCGTTGACATCCCTACTCCAAACAATGTTGATATCATAACAACTTTGGAGGAAATCTCCGGATACAGCAAAGTCGTGACATCATGGGGAAGGAGCATGCTGGGGATTGAATGGAAACGCTCAGAGGGAAGGGAAAGGAAAGGAAAGGGGAAGGGATGGAAGTGAACTTTGGAGAGGGGGGGAGTTCTCGAAGGAGCTCCCCCTCCCAAAGAGGGGCCGATGCCATGATGCCACTGGTTCAGATGGCAAACGTTCTGCTGTACTTGGCGACGAGCTTCCTTGGGGGCAGGTAGGAAACCCCTACCTACTTACGCCCAGAGGGTTACATAGACCAAGCTATGCATATTGTTTCCCATAAACCTAATTCCTTGACATGAGTTCCCGTGGAATATTTTTTAGTGTTGCTCCATGGTAAATTGAGGATCACCGAGTCAATGTAATGTTAAATCTTAGCTTGATATGTGAAGCGGACTTAACCTTACCATGGTCACAATTTAATATTGATCTGGAGCCCCATTCGCCTCGATGCGAGTGAGAAAACGAAGGGAATCTATCTTCGGGTATTCCTACCATCGGAAAGTTGAATTCAAACCACAATCGGGGTTCAAATCGGCCAAAATCGTCTCTCGTCCCAAACATGTTCATTTTCCTCCAAATAAACAAAACATCCACTCTTGGCCTCGTTGGAACACGAAATCACGAGGGAAAGCACGCGAGAGTGCCAGGGATCCGTCCCCCTACCTTATCCGAGCTTTTACCGTCGAAATCCACGCGAAAATGCCGATCTCCCACGCGATCAACTCCCACGGCCGCGATCGACTCCGCCTCATCGCACGTCACACTCCTCGGCTTCGTCCTCGCCGCACGCCGGTGCCACCGCTCCGCCGCATGTCCCCTCGCCACCGCCGTCGGCCATCGGGGTGAGAAGGGAGAGGGAAGGAGAGACAGGAGAGAGTGAGGGAAAGGAGAGATGCGAGAGAGAGTGAGAGATGAGAACGGAGGGGGGAGAGGGATTAAAAAGGGGGGGTTTTTAAAATTTTATAAATTATATATTTTTTCGTTTTCATTTATAAAATCCGCGTAAATCCCAAAAAATTTTGAAAAATTAATTCGGACTCCGGAAAATTCTCAGAAAAAGTCAGGCCGCTCAACGCGATGCCACGGACCTGAAATGACACACATAAACGCCATCAAAGGGTCCGAAAAGTCGATATGAATGTCTGAAACTCACTCGGACATGATTCGCAATCCATGGAAACACGATCCGAAAATTCGAGACATTACACCTTGCATCTACTGCGATCATTCTGTTCTTCTTCCTCTTGATTCTAGTTTCATATCTGTTATTTTCTATCTTGACCACATTGCTTACTTAGGAGCATCATGTGATGGTTCTGTGAAACTCTTTATAGATTAATTATCAGAGCATATGTTGCTCAGGAAAATTAGCATTGGGTGTGTTAGCACGGTCTGCTGATACCTTATACATCAGTTGGGTACTAGTTCCTAGAAAATCAACGAGAAAGATCTACTAAGTCCTATTAAGATCAGGTGGAGAGTTGGCTCTAGAAAACAACGGGTGCAACCATGGTTAGTAAGGTTAGTGGAAACCCCAGGCGAATTGTAGGGGATTGGACATAAGGAAGTCAAGGAGGGCTATCGGAACCAATATAAAAATCGACGTGTTCTTGTGGTTGCTTTCAATTCTACATTTTTATTTCTACTGTGTTTCAACATTTAATTTTAATGCGTGATTATTTTCATAGGGGCATCTATTCACCTCTCTATAGGGTGTGCCCAACTACCAACAGTCTTCACCATATGTCTAAGGGAATACTTTAGAGTCGGTAAAAATAATGGTTTCAAAATTACTAAAAGTTAATAAAACTGATTAAATTTCACTTTTACACTTTATCTAAAAATTAAAAAAATATTAATCAACTATCAAGTTATTAGCGGAGTAATGTTTACTACAAACTATTGATGGGAATCAACACCGGACACTAACATTTTATTTTTACATTTGTGTCATTTTTTTTACATTTATATCATTGGCTAATTGGGTTTGCAATTGTAAGACATTAAAGCCAATTTGTTAGTCTTTAGGAATCTTTGGGTTTCTTTACAAAAAGGCTTTTGGGTTTCTATGTAAAATGCCAGTGGATCCAACAGTGTCCCCCACCCTCTTTCCCATTGGTCCACCTAGGTTCTAGGGTTCATGTGGGGCTGGTTCAAAGTCTAAGATTGGATTTAGACCAAGGGGGGATAAAAAAAGAAAATTTAAAATTTGGTACCCCTTAGTCAAGGGGACGCCCCCCCTTTAATGTAGTTTATTCATTGTTGTATTTTTTATTTTCTTTCTTTTGACCACATGGGGGATTAATTATCATATCCCTAGTTTACCCCTCCATAACCCTAGATCTAGGGGTAGTTTAGGTCATTTGTACATTTCTATATAATCCATGTATTTTTTATTTTGTGAGAATTAATGAAAAGACATTAGAATTTGCCAAGAGCAAGCCCTTGGGCACCCCTCCTCTCTCCTCTCCCATTGCAGCTGGATTGCTGTGTTTCTTAGGGTGGATTCCCTAAAAACTTGGTGGATTCCAAGTGGTATCTCTTCCCTGGAGTGTGAAGCTCTGCCGCCGCCGCCATCGCACCGCCACCGTCGCCTCGTTGGAGTTCTGTCCAACTCTAGACAGCAAGTTGAGGCCGAAATTCTATCTCCCAATCAGGAGATCTGTTCAACCCCAAATTTTGAGAGTTTGTTCTTCCTGTCATCCCCCATCACTAGTTCAAATTTCATCTCATTTCGTCTTTGTTTAATATTTTTCCCATAATTAACTTTTCCTCCCTAGCAATCTGTCGGTTTGTAGATCTGCGGAATAGTGTGTTGTTGTTGTATTTTTCCCGCCCCTTTATTCTTCTCTAAAAATTTTCAAAAAAATCATACGTGTTCCTCACATCCCCCTCTTCCACCCATAAAATCCCCAAAATCCAGATCCACCCCTTCCCTGTCGGTCAAAATCTATTTTCAGGTAGGTCATGTTCTGTCCTGACAGTCTGTAATTTCGAGCTAGAAATAACTACAACCCACAGAGTTTTTCATTTCCAACCCGTTTACTGGATGGACGTGAAATAATTATATGGTGTAGCCGTTTGAGTCCTCTATCCAACGGCGCCAATCTCGCCTCGATCCGACATCGGATTTGGGCACAAAAATTCTTTTCGCCGGGTCGCGCAAACATGTTCCGTGAACAGGCCAACAAAGACAGCATCAAATTAATTCTTGCAAAATTACTTCGTCGTCGATTCAGCCGCCGCCGACTTCGGGGATCGAAGAGGAGTGTTCCACCGGCGTCCCAGCCAACCGCCGCGGCCATAAGGTGACCGGAAGCCGCCGTCCCAGTAGCCGAGTTCACTTGCTGTCCGGCAGGCCTGAACTGAGTTGCTGAACTGAGTTGAAATAGTACCGAGTCGGACCAGTAGCCCGCCTCCAATCCGAGAGCCCTTCCTACTTGCTGCCCGTCAACCCGAGACCGTCACTCTCGGGTCCCACTGTAGCCCTTTACCTCCCTGCGTGGAGTGGACATCGAAATCCACTGCTGTAATTAATTACATTTACTGTACCGGGAGTTACAGTCTTGACCGGGGTCGTCTTCCCCACGCTCGGAACATGGAGGTATCGTTTCCACTCCCCTCTCGGCAATTTGCTTTACTCGTATATATTCCTATATGCCGCTGCATGAGTGTGTTAGAATTCTAGCTCAATCAATTTAGTCACCGCTGCGAGCGAGTGAGTGGAACCGTCCCGTGACTCGATCCGAGCATGCAGAAAAGTCGATACCCGAGATTCATTGCCGGTTTCTCAACTACGCAGATCCATGTGTTTCCCTCGCTTAGGGACGTCTGTGAACTAGAGTCCCAAATTCGTATTCCGTCCCGCATCAACTATGATTTGAGACACGATCACAAGTCACCTCTTTTTCATCTACGTGTACCAACGTGACATGTGAGAAAAATAAAACACATGAATTTCATGTCAAAAGATGCATGATCCTCATATTATATATTTTTGTTTTCCCACGTCTTATTGGTCCTACATGGATAAATGAAAAGGTGGTTTGCACTTGATTTATATTAATTATTACTTTTATTGTTATTTTCTACTGGACTTACATGCTCAAAACTCAAAGGTTGCAAGCCCATGACCAGTGGCGGAGGAAAGGGGGTAACTGGGCCCCTTGGGATTTTGGTTAACATGCCCATATTAGATAACTTAAAAGTGAATAAATTTATTTACTTTGATATGACTCCCCCATGGACTTCTCTAGTAAAGAAATACTATATTTTATTAGCACATGGAATCGCATTTAGTACAGGGAAGTTAAAAATAGACACACCATTAGGGCTGTTGTGATGACCCAAGATCCGGATACTAGGAAGAATCTGATACCATTTGAATCCTGACCCGTCGCCCACGAGCTGGAGGGCTCGGAACGGCTAAAAAGAGTGTGGAGATACAAAAAAATAAGAAATAAAGTAGGACATAGAGCAGTGTGGGGTGACGTGCCCGGGATGGCGTGCCCATCTCCAAACCCCGTTCCACCCCGAACACCTCATTCGACCCCTATCATGTGAATGAAAAAAACTGCCTTTAACCCCATTCCACCCCGATTAAGCAAAGTGCACGCAAAGTTGAATACGTGGTCAGACGAGAATATGCCATCCTAATCGGGCCGTATTTGCATATCAAAGTTATATGTTAATATAACTTGCTTTAAGTGAAAAAACTACCTCCAACATAAAAATCACTAGACATGCATCTCTTAGGAAAATACAAAAAAATTTTCTTCTTCCTCTTCTCTTCCTAGTGCAAAGTGAGCATATGGGCCCATCTTTCCTTGTTATCTTCCTTTCTGATCGCACGAGACCACATGTATTAGTTTTCAAAACATGAACTTTTCAAGGTCAAATTTAAATAGTCTTAATTGCTGCACTGCATGAGGGTTAACTAATTCTTCATTTTAAAAAATTAGGTCCAGTTAAACCGACTTACATGTTGGTACAATGTAATTGATGATCAGACGGTTGAAAAAAAAGGGCCGCTTTATTATCGGAATTGTCGGGCGATTTACAAATCGACGAGGGAGAATTATGAGGGGCCCACACTCTCCTCTCACACACATCGCGTCTAACCGACCCCGGGCACCGTGTTCAACCTTCCGAGGTCGAACACAGTATCCTACCCGGAAAACAAAGAGGGCCTAAAAGAATAAAGATCAGACACCATAGTTGATCGGAAATAATGGGCCAACCATTTTTGGCCCATGTAGGGTGTCCATTCTTTATTTTAAAAAAATATTTTAGCTGTCTAAACGTTTATCAGACTGTACTAGGTCGAGTTTAGGCTGACCTTTTTTTTTTTGAAATATAAAAACTGCAACGTCTGATGTGCAGTAGGTAAAACTCTTTGTGTAATGGCTTTTTTTTTGCCCCCCTTAAGAATATTTCTGGCTCTGCCACTACCCATAACCATGGACTTTGGGAAGTCTGGGCCTATACAGTACTGTATGAGTAGGATGCGGCCCATGCCCAACTCCTCAATGGAGCCCATTGTATTGGTCTCATTTTTACTGTCCTAACCGTTGGCGATCATCCTACTCATGGATGGTCTACATTGCACTACGAGAATAGAACTTCAGATATATCTGATGCACTTTGAATTGGGAATGTTTTTTTGACTTGAACAAGGATTCCATCGATGATTTTGAGGGAAAGATATTCGACCTATGTACTCCATTTATGTAATCCCATGTCAGAACTTATTATATTGGAGAAAAACTAAGATTTTTGGATACAGAAAATGAGTAGTTTTTAAGGTTTTTTTCCATATATATCTTTGTTAGAAGTGAAATTGCACGAGAAATTAATGTCACGTATATGAAATTAATGTCACGTGTGCCTTTTTGATAAACTTCGGAATATAATATTTCATCCTCGTCTTCATGACAGTTCATGTCTCCTTAGTAGATGATAACCGCTTCTAAATGAAAAGTGATCAAAAGGATATATGTGCCATTAAATTCATGTTTAGATATAAATACAAGTGCATGATAGACTCACATTTTTTTATAAGGGGGATATATATGCAAAAACAATTATATTGCAGACAGAATCTCAAAAATAATTTCCAAATGACATTTTCTTCGGCCACTACCTTTCACGTAACTGGCTGGGTAGCTGCCATGCTTTAAAATAACTTGGCTTAAAAGGGAAACCGATTATATAGAGATGAGTTGAGAGAAATATTCACCGCCAACGAGGGTGTACATAAGACTAGTAGGAGTGTCAATGGATCGGATCCGGGTCAGATCCGAATCCGGATCCGATATTCCCAAATCCAAATCCCACCCGAATCTAGAATAAAACAATATTTAGGATCCAGGTCTGATCCGAATCAGAACTTTAACTTTTAGAATTGGATCTGATCCGAAATCCTAATTTATATATCCTGAATAGGTAGTGGGCAAGGCAGCTCCAAATTTGCATGCTTATACATCCGAAAATTTCAGATCAAATAGATCTATTTTCGGATCCAATCATAATGAGTGTGTTTTGTATAGACAATAGAACCAGAGGATCCGAAATCGGATCTTACCGGGATCCTGAACCCTTCAGTATATAATTTTACCTATAAGACCATAACAGGCCCAAACAAAGCAGCTGAAACACACCAAAATAGAGAAGTAGACTTTTCTGTTAGTGTTTTTGTACATTCCAAAGATCCACTGGTAAAATCTCAATCACGTGGCTTACCAGCAGTCAACAACAATGCCCCTGCTTGCAAAGAAGCAAGTTACAGAATAACACAACCGCATTTGTTTACCTTTGGCTGGCTTGCTGCTTTCTTTTCTGCTGCATGGTAAAAACAGACTGAGCTTATGAGAGAAGGTAAAATTAATATGCACAAAGTATATTACAAAGCTTGTACACCTGTCCCTTTCCCTGAAGAAGGGGGTCGAATAACAACATGCATAGTTGTAACACCAGAAAAATCACATCTCGGGCTCTTGCATTCTCCTAATGTTCTGTTGTTTTCCAGTATCCACCCAGCATTTATTAACTTGAGATCATTCGCTGTCCGTGGACCATTCTCCTTATCTGCTAAAGTGACATGATAGTTTGACTAAAGCAAATAAATGGTACACAACAGAAGTGCAATATGGAAGGAAGTTGCCATCGGTAAAGTAAACTCATATTTCATACAATCCATACACGGTTTTTGTGTCCAGTACTCATATTTCATACAATCCATACACGGTTTTTGTGTCCAGTTATGACCCTTACAGACATTTTAAGAGACCTGAGCTGTAATCAATTGAAACAAAGTCATTGGCAATGTTGATATTAAGATACATGTGAAAACGAAATTATATTACCAACAGAGAATTTTGTGGAGAGCTGGTAACTAAAATGTCCAGCAAGAATAACTGCAGTAGAATTTTGATGACCCAAATTAATCACTTCCTGCAGAGGAAATTAGTCCTCACAGAGCATTTCAGCATTGCTCTCCTCCAAGAGATTGACACTAGTGCACTCTATAGGCAATCTAAATGCTATCAACTTGAATCCAACTTTTAGGCAATTTATATGCAAGACATTTGCTCTGCCAACACTTGTTTAAGTAGATCTAAGATTAGACATGCTCTGTTTAAGGAATAACAATACCAACCAAACAGAAGTTGTAATGCCCTGGACCCTTATATAAAACCCACCCCTCTCCCGTTCTCTCTCGTTCTCTCACCCTCTCGGCTCCGGCTGCAGACGGAGGCGACCGTGGGCGAGGTGGCGACGCCGGGGAGCTGCTGAGGCGCGTGGTGGAGCGAGGATCGGTGCGGTTTGGGCGCGATCCCGAACGGTGGATTCAAAGCCGGCGGTTCGGTTCGTGGCGCGATTTTCGGCGTGGTTTAGTCGCTTCGGCGCTCGGTTTCTTCGGTGGAGATAGAGAGATGGACCGCCACTTCATTCTGCACGTTTTCCCTGCTTCTGTGCGCAGTTTAGTACTCGATCGGGGGAGATCGGGCCAGCTTAGTGAAAAGCGTTGTTTTTGGGGTTTTCAGGGTTCGCCGGAAAACGGCAACCATTTGCGGCGTGGTTAGTGTCAAAATGACCGCTGGGATGTCTGGATCCCATTCACGTAAATTTTGTCGTGTTCGGTCATCATTCGGGGCCGATAGGAGTCCGGGAACCTCAGTGACTCGTTTAGAGTCGATTCGTCGGAATCGCCCCGATCTCTCGTTTTAATGCGTGTCTATGTGTATCTGCCTATGTTAGGGTGATGTCTGTCATTCCCGTAGTCTGGCCGCCTTCCTCGTGGGTGTCGGTTGACAGTCCTATGATGGCCGAGACTACGTTTCAGAGTCTGTCGGCAATTTCTTGTGCTGCCTTTGGTGTTTGAGGTACGGGTGACAGTGCATGTTTGACTGTCTGTACTTCAGCTCCGTGTTTCGTGATCTTCTCGTGTCGTTGCCTTTCGTCACAGACTCTTTGTGACAGCTCACGGAGCGGGGCACTTTCCGGTATACGGTTTGTAAGCTAGTCTCCGTCGGCTCCCGGCTGCACCGTAGCGTCCTACGGGGGGAGAAAACTAGCTAGAGGCCTGGCTCAGGTAAAAGTCAGCGTGTGCACACGTGGTCAGGGGCTGAGGACTGATGTCGCGGGCGTGACCCTAACCAGTTATTGTTACTGTGGTTCCGCGTGGGTCTGCGACTCGGCCGCGCTCTCGTCGACGCGATCGGTTGGTAGTCGAGACACTTGTGGTGTGTGTTGTGGTGCAGTGTAAGACGTCAGCGGACGCAGCTGGCCGTTCTTCTTGTGAGGTGGTCTTAGTCTCTGTCGGGCCGTTGTGACGACAGCGTAGATGAGACACTTGTTGGCGCAGCATAAGACGTCAGTGGACGCATCTGGCCGTTCTCCTGGTGCGGGGGTTCTCCGTCGCGTGACGTACGACTTCCGTACTTTTCCTATGTTGTGACCTGTCCGGGTTGGCCTTCCTGTGGCTAGACTCGAGGTCTGTGTGTTGTCCTGCACGACGCTCCAGTCGTGTCGTCTGCGTCTGTCTAGGCCTTTTCTAGACTTCCTTTTGCATACTTGTTGTAGGTGTAGTTTGGGGTGCTTGTTTGGCTTCTTTCCTTTTCCTTGCTGCTCCCTACTCTTGCTCCCCGTTCTGTTCCCTTCTGCTGTTGCTAGGCGTAGTTTGGGGGCCGAGGTTAGTTCGGCTTTCCTCTTATTCCCCTCGTCCTTACATGTTCCCTACTCTTGTTTCCCTTTCTTTTACAGCTTCCTAGTGTTGTCTCTTGCGGTTGTTCCTGTTGTTTCTGTTTTTTCGCGTTACTGCGTGTTTTTCAGTGGGGATCCGCGTGACCCCTACTGAGCCAGTGACACGAGGCTCACCCCTGTTTTTCAGGTGGGGTGACTTTGTTCGTGCTGCTTCCGCGGGTCCTGAAATTCGAGTCGTAGCTGCCAGTTGGTACCTCTGTCGGGCTTCCCCCGACTTCTCGGTACGTCTTTTCTTTTTGTCGATTGTACTGCTAGACTGCTGTCTTTAGCCTTGGACTTGACTCTGGTATAATTGTTAAATTAAAAATGTTAATTAAAAAGTAATTTTTGTTTCTGCTACTTTAGCATCCCGATCTAATGAAATTTAATTGCTTACTGTTATATCTGTCAGTTCAATGCACTACACGACAATCCTTTTTCCCTTCGGAGCTTTACCGCTCTCGGGAGGCCTAGCGGGTTCCATGTGGTATCAGGCGTATTCGGTAGTCCTACCGGATATATCTGGTATCCGGAATCTGGGTCGTCACAGAAGTTCTTCAGATGGGTCCTTACCAGCCTACTCGATCGCCAAATTCCAAGCAAAACCTGACCTATATATGTAGAAAGTTAGGAAAATATGTTAGAAGACCTGATGAACCAAACATAAATTCTTGAACTATTGCCGTTATCTCGATTCTAACTTATTCAGAGGAAACCTAACCGAGATTAGCTCATACAGGAGATGAAACATATTAAAAACATATTTTAAAAGCAGATCTAAAATTAAATTGTGTCAAAGACGGTTCAAAAAAGAACTGATATCCAGTTTTTTTGGCCAGGGGCAGCGAATACAAACCCAAGGCTTTAAATCCTAAAATTAGCCCGTTTTAAGGCATGTAACTCTGCCATAACATTAATTTCTATGAGACGGAGCAAAATACACAAAGTACCTATCATAATCTGGGTGCTCAGACATGATGATATATTAGACTATCTACAGGATGATCTCTTCACATGCTTTTGGACAAATAAGTTTACAATCACATTGGAAAATAACCACATATAAGAGTTTGGTGTGCACCCAAGGACAAAAGGAACTACTAAACAAATAGAAAGCTCCATTTTTGTCAGGCTCACATAGATATGTATTTGATGTTCCACACAAGATAATATCCCACAGATCATGGATTGTCTCAACATTATTAAAACAACCTCACACATTCCTGGCCACGGGACCCCTTCTGGGTAACTCTAAGGTTTGATGCAAAGCATCAGAAAGAGTACAATAGCACAAAGTCACTACACCGGCAGCAGCAAGGAACGGTTTTTCATAAACAAAGAGCGCGGAATCGAAGACAGAGGACTGACGAGCTCACATTTTCCTTGAGCTTGCGGACAATCTTGAGACGGAGGGCGTCAAAATCGCCGTCGTCCTTGAGCTTCGATATCACCTCTTCTACAGTCGGACGACCACCGCCAGCGCCGGGTGATTCCATGGCCGCCTTCCTTCTGCCGCTCCAAGGGAAGCAGCAGCGAGGAGAGAGAACGGCAAAGGGGATGCCATAGCTTACAACCGGGCGGGAAGCGACGCGGTTGTAACCCTAGAGGGAGTGGAGCATGGGGAGCATGGGGGACACAAGTGATGGCGAAGCCGGCAACTGAGAGGGATCGGAAATGGCATCGGGAAATCGGATCGGTCACGAGTAGATCGCGGCCGTGAGATGCCGCTGCTAGAGAGAGGAGCAGAAGGAGACAGCTGTGGAGATGGGAGCAACCCTAGAGGGAGGCCGTCGAATGCCAATCACAGACTCGCAGTCGCAGTGGCCGATGGGGTTTCCTCGCCCCGAAAGGAGAGAATATATGGCGCCCCGATCCGAAAACAAGATTTCGGATAAAAAAAAGTCGCCCCGAATCCACACAAAAGTGACGTTTCCAATTAAATAGGCTGCTCTGAATCAAAATTTTTTTTCCGGATTCGGATCAGGTTTTCGGATCCGATACATCCGCTGACACCCCTACATAAGAGTGAACATGATTTGAAGAGAATTTTTCTCAAATCAAATAGAACCAAATTAAGGATTCCATCCAAATCAAATCAAGCCAAATCACTTTAAAACCAAACTAAACAAAATCAAACCAAATTAATTCGATTTGATTCGGTTCGATTTGAACTATAATTGACAAATCTCATTGCTAGAATTGCATATGTCAAAGAAAACTAACATGAGTTCGCGATATTAACTTAGTACTTAAAGGATAAATAATTCATGTTTACACATAAACAACAAAATTATAAACACATACTTCTCCTTAATTTGAAATGTTAACGTTCGACAACCTCAATGTGTCTTTAAATAAGATAACATATTAAGAAGATATTACATGCTTAGCCATGCCAAACTCAGCCACTTCACTCCTACCATGTAAATATGCCAATTGCCAACCTAGAGAGAATTTGCGCTGCATAATTACCTGCGAACCATTATTGCTTATGAGCCATTGTTTTCTTGATTCAATAAACTCATACAAATTATGTGCATCTTTGCAGGTCAATGGTGCTGAGACCAACCAGTAGCGTAACCACCAGCAAGGTACTGTGTTCCCCATCAGATTCTCCAGCACCTGAAAATAAGTGGCCAGCAAAATTGTTATTAACCTGACCAAATGCAGGGATGATTTAATCAAAACGTGAAACCAGTGATTGGTTCTTGCCTAAGATACAATCAAATGTCGAATCAAGATCTGCCAAAGAGTTGTGAAATTTTGGTGCGTGAGTGTATGATAGAATAAGCCAATATAAGATTGCATGAAATAAAGGCCAAAAACCTACAATGAAAAAGGACAGCAAATAACACACTGAATAACACTAAAAAATAACAAGGGTTAAACAGTCAGGAAGCATATAGCTTTTTGTCAACACAACGCAAGAGTTTGATATGACCAATCAAGTTTGCTCTTTGTAAGGGAAACCATGTTGATTACATCTTAACAAAATGCCTACTGGCACTATGAAGTGAAATTCAAATTCCTATCTACAGTATTGAATTACATCCAATCTTGGTGCAGTTTTGAATTGCAAAAAGATAAATGCCAGTTAGAGCATACCTGAAATGCCAAGTAACGTGTAATAACACAAACTTCCACTGTTCCACAAGGTTCAAGTAATACCTGTAAATTGACTAAGATCCCTAAGAACACTAAAAGGAAAAAGAAGTCAGGTGGAGCAGGCCAGGGCCAAAACCCTTGAGCGTGCAAAAGTCATATCATGAAATTGCCATTCCTTATTCAACCTGCTTTGCATCAAATTCTATAAATATTATGGCCCAAAAAATATCATGTAAAATACATGCCAGAAATGGCATTTGAACATATAACATATCAAGCTCATGTAAAATACATGCCAGAAGACGACACACCCATATTCCCCACCATTTTCTGTGGTACAGAGACACCACATATCAGCATATGTAGAAAGAATGTCTGACATGAAAAACTAACATTTTCTCCAATTTGTTCAATAAGCACATATCAACAATGTAGAGCAATGAAGTCCGGCTATGCATTCAAACTTTTCAATTCAAAACGTAGGGAAAATTTTCAGATCCATCTTGCCCCTGTCCAAAGCAAAGGGAAAAGGGAAAATTGTATAAGAATTTAGCCGAACTCTGAAAAATGAGTAATGCAGTAGTGCTTTCTTTTGCAGAATGAGGATAAAATAGATCATATAGTTGCCGATGTGTTGAAAATAGAAAGATTTGTGAAATGGAAAAGTATTCATATAAAAAAAACTCAACCTTAATTAAAAATATTACCTATCCATCACAAAACATCTATCACATTGGGTGCTAAATTGATGCTTGAAAGATCTGAAAATTAGAAAAAAAAAATGTAAGAAAATTGATAACATAAGTAATTAATTAATGAAAACACTTGGAATGTACATATCTTACCTCTATCTAACCGTTCAATATCATCCAACTTCTCTTCAACAATTAATGGTTCTGAAGACACTCGAAACCAATCTTGAGTGCAAATAAGTGCTTCTACAATCCTAGGAGACAAAGAACTCCTAAAAGAGTCAAGAACACGTCCTTCTGTACTAAATGCTGATTCTGATACTACTGTGGAGATAGGGATGGCCAAAACATCACGTGCCACTTGTGAGAGAATGGGAAATCTTGCATTATTGATTTTCCACCAATATAAAATATCAAATGACTCCACATCCTCTTCAATATCTTCATCTAAATATTTGTCCAACTCAGATTTTGAATATCCACTATCTTTTTCAGCTTTATATTGTTTGAAACGAGATTTCATTATTGATCTCATCATTTGTAATGGTTGTTCTACATCTTGCACACTTGCACTCCCATCTTGAGCTTTATCCTTTTGTTTTGATTGATTAAGTGAAATGAAGTTAAAACCTTTATACTGATCAAATAAAGAATATAATGATGTCTTCACTTTTTTGCTTAATGTCAATGCTGTGTCACCATCATACATTTGAGAAATGTCAAAATCTATGTACTCATATTTATATCGAGGGTCAAGGACCACGGCAATGAATATCATAACATTAAGTTTGTCCGGATTTCCCCAATATTTATCACATTTTTTGCTTCATTTTCAATGCCATGTCACTAAACTGAAGATTATCATTCCCAACCCATTCTTTTAAAAGACAATCAATATGACTGATTTCATGAAAATAAGTGTTCTAAGTAACATAACATGACCTTGAAACCCTCAAAGTAAGGTCATAAAAACTCTCCAGCAACTTTGTCAAATCTCTAACTTTGTCCCAATCTTCATCTGTAAACTTTCCTAAACCATCTTGTTCAAAAAGTGCACTTTCAAAAAAATGATTGTGTTTTTCATATCTTTCAAAAGCTCTTTGAAACTTTTGAGCCGTATCTAACATGAGGTAAGTGGAGTTCCACCTAGTGGGAACATCAAGACACAATGAACTCTTGTTTTGAATTTTTTCCTCCTCAATGCAAGCTTTAAATGTCTGCAAGCGAGATGGAGATTGTCTCACATACCGCACAACATTACGCACACGAGCAATAGAGACATTTGCCAATTTCAAACCATCATTAACAACCAAATTCATAATATGTGCAATACACTTCATATGAGACATTTGCCAATTTCAAACCATCAGTAACAACCAAATTCATAATATGTGCAATACACTTCATATGAAGAAATTCACCTTTCAAGACACTTCCCTCCCAATTGTTAATTCTCCTCTTCAAATAACCAATAGCAACATCATTGCAAGATGCATTGTCAACTGTAATAGTCATGACTTTCTCAATATCCCAACCATTTAAGCATTGCTCAAGCCTTTCCAATAGTTTCACCTTTATGACTTGAGATGGGGCAGAAATTTAATATCTTCCTTTGCAACTTCCAATCAATATCAATGAAATGAGCTGTTAAACTCATAGGGCAACTTTGATAACCGATTTCGGGGCGAATAGCCCCTCTTACCCCGGCGGCGCATCCCGTGTTTGCTTTGACAACGGGGCTAGGATACGCAAGAGAAAATCGGGATGGCCGCCATTTTGAACCGAGCAAGCTGTTCTCGCTGGGAGGTCGAATACGGGGATGGGGGTTGGATTGGGAGAGGAGAAGAAGGGCAGAGGCAGTCATTTGTCCCCTTCGAATCTCTTTTCCCCTTTCGCATCGTCCTCTGTCTCCCCTGCGGCTAGGGTTCACGGGTGGCGCTCATCGGGTGCTCTCTCTCACAGTTGCCTCCCATCGGCTAGGGTTGCAGGTGAAAGGACCCGACCTCCAAAGCTGCACGCCGGCCTCCCTGCACAACTACGCCACCCTGGAGGCAGGCTCCCGATGAGACGCGACGAAGAGCTTTCAAGGCGTTCTTCGACGAGACGAGACCGATTGATGGTTGCCGGCAAGCAGAAGAAATCCCACCTCCAGGGTTCGTCTATTTGAAGGCAATCGATTGTTGCTTCCAGTCGTGGCTCTTCATTTGCCTGCCATCCTTCCTCTGTGCAAGCTCCTTCACCGGTGGGTTCGACGGCATCTATTGAGTCGTCGGTGACCTCAAACAAGCCCCATTTTCACTGGTATTGGGCATTTTGCTTTTACCTCATTGTTGATGCGTGTGGAATAATTTGTAATCCTCAGGGATGTACGTATATATGACGTGCATATTGTTTACATAGACAGCATATAAATTTCGGATTTCATTCAGAAATTTTTTCAATGAAGAATTGTATTGTGGATTGTCGCATGTGTACAATTTGTACGAAGATTGTAAGGCCTAAGTTCATATGCAATGTGTAGATGTTGGTAGTTCATATGCATTGTTATTGTTAGAGTGTGGAGTCAGAACTCTTTCATTCATGTGCCTCTGCACGGGATCACACTCTGCCTCAGGAGCGCATCCACTGCTCCAGGGGAGCATTCACAGCATCAGGGAAGCATGGCGAGCTTATGCCATCTCCAGGGGAGCATTCGCTGCTCCAGGGGAGCATTCGCTGCTCCAGGGGAGCAATCGCTGCCCCAGGGGAGCATCCACTGCTCCAGGGGGGCATCCTCAGCTCAGGGGAACATGGCGAGCATATCGCATCTCCAGGGGAGCATTCGCTGCTCCAGGGGAGCATCTTTCAGTGCTAGGGAAGCATTCGTTACTCCAGGGGAGCATATGCTGTCCGGGTCTAGCAGGGAAGCACATGCTGTCTCTGGAGGGCATTCATTGTCCCAGGAGAGCATCACTGGCGTCAGGGAAGCATGCATTGCGGGTTCAAGGCAAGTCGATATCACTTGGGATGCGTCGACCTTGTCTTGGCAATGCGTCGACCTTGCCTTGGCAATGCTTTGATCTGTCTGATGGTGGGGGAGCATCTGCAGTCGCTGGAGGGCATACTCGGTCCCAGGAGAGCATCCGGGGGGATAGACGAGCATGCGCGACTGATGTATCCCGGAAGAGGGTTTCTGTTTAACCGGGACATTATTGTCTTTAATACCCTGACTAATGGCGCCCTAATCTCCTAGTATAAAAGGATGGGCTCTCTCCTTGTATTGTAACCTGTCTGTGATTATCTTACTGGAATCCTGTTGCGGCCGTGGATGTAGGAAGGCATCTTGCATCTTGTGTGATTCTTCTTCTCTTCTTCTTCCTCCTCTGCTGGTTGTCCTCCTCGTCTGGGTACTCCGGTTCTATCCCCAACAGTTATTACCCAAATTACGACCCACATGTCAATTCTGCAAAGCCATCGTCATGTTTTTTTGAACATGGCGATTACGGGGAGAATAGTTGGTAGAAATGTTTATATGTACAAAAAAATTGGCCCATTGCTTCAGTAGGGTATATTTATTTCAATAATGAATGCCAGGTAATTTTTAAAAAGGCCTCAATTTGATATATAGAATTTACTTTCTATACGTCCGACTTATACAATATCATTTTGTTATCATTAAAAGGGAGGGAGTGGGGCTCAATTTGATATATAGAATTTACTTTCTATACGTCCGACTTATACAATATCATTTTGTTATCGTTAAAAGGGAGGGAGTGGGCTTGGCCTGAAGTAATGAAATGAGGGGCACATTCGGTAATTCAATTACGTCAAGCCCCTCTTACCCCCGGATTGTTAACAAAGCAACCTGAATAGCGTGAGGCTTTTCAACGCATTCACGCTACTGGTTATCAAAGCGCGGTGGAGTTTCCAATCGAACATGTTACCCTGTCTTAAAACCGGGTAGGTTGTCCTACCAGGTTATCAAAGAGGCCCATATAGTTTATTCGTTGCAAAGAAGTCCATGTGTCTGTAATAAGACAAACTCTTCTACAATTACTTGTCAAAAAACTTTTTAATTTCAACCTCTCCTCTACAAATAACGCATAGCAATCTCTTGCAAGAGTATATCTAGAAGGAACATGAAACTTTGGTTGAACAATGTTACAAAAATATTGAAAGCCTCTCGACTCAACATGTCTGAATGGAAGTTCATCAACGATAAACATACGTGCTACAGCCTTTCTAACAAGGTCTTGATCAAATTTCCAATGCATTATATGAGCTATCTTCTCACCCTCTCCTCTTTCATTACTAGTAGAAGAGTGCAAAATCAATTGTGCTTGCCCATCATCATGACAATTGAGTTTACTCAACGAATACTTTTTGCATCTCATGCTCAGATGTTGAGTAAGTGTACTAGTGCCACATTTAGTATCACACTTGTAAACTAATCCACAATAATTACACTTGCACTGTGATTGTTCATTTTCATTACCCTCTAGCTTGGTGAAATGCTCCCATACCTTAGACCTCTCTTTCATTTGCTTCCGCTTTAATGGAGAGGTTGAAGTAGTCACCTCATTTGTTTGACTAGGATTGGAACTTGTATCTTCAATTGCAAGTGACTGTGCACTAGTATCGCCAATTTGTGACATCTATTCAAATATATGAATAAATAAATATTAATATAATAAAGAATAATCAAATATATAAATAAATAGATATTAATATAACATAAATGATAATCAAATCTATTTCACACTGAATATAAAATTAAAAAACTTACATTTGTAGATCCACTAGTCGATGCCATTATTAATAGGATGATGTATCCACGAAAGAAGGGTAAGATAACCAATTTTCAGAAATAACAACTCTGTAGGAGATCTTTCTTCGAGACTTCGACAAGCTACGAAAAACCAAGACATGACATTTAAAATTAGGAATTGAAAAATCCCAAAACTCTGTAGGAGATAACCTATGAAAGGAACACATAGATATTGCTGCATAGTTCGAGTTACTACAAATTGTAGAGTAAACAAAAAAGATTACCGTAAAAAAATATAGATGGTATAATTACAACTAAAAGAAAAGAACAAGAGAAATTACAACTTCATTCGTCAAACACCAAACTGCAATAAAAGAAAAGCAGCTAGGAATTGAATTTCCCGGATCACAACCCACACTAAAACAAAGCATGTGTACAGATTTTCACGTTACTGCAGGGGGTTAACAAAAATGCTCAAGCAAGCTTCTAAGGTAGCAGACTCCGAATCTGCACTACCTTCAGGGAACAAAAATAACTCTTTCTATATCTACCTATACAGAAGAATACCTGAGTAATCCAAGTGGGTTCCTCTGACGGCCCTGGATAGCGGGAATGGTGCCGCTGCAATAGCCGGCGGGAAGGGGTGGGGGTGTTGGGGTGCGTAGTCGTCAAAGCAGACGCCGCTGCGGTAGTCCCCGGTGTAGTAGTCGTCAAAGCAGAGTCACAGCCTGCGCCCACACCCGCAGCCTCGCCTTGACGCCCCTCGGATCCTCGCCTGAGAAGAACCCCGTCAAACAGTGTGTCAGCAATCGCATAGCAACAGAGAATTGGTAAAGAATTCAAGGGGGATCGGAGCTCACCGGGGCTGGAGATGCGCCAGCTGCTGACGGGCAAGTCGCCGCCGCTGCTGGTGTCGCGGGGCGGTGTCGCCAAGTGGAACGAGGCCGCGAGGGGCTGCGAAGCTTGTCGCCTGCGGCTGCGATCGCCGATCAGGTCCGGGGAAGTGAGGATTCGGACTGGGAGTTGGGAGGTGCCGAGTGGGGAAGTGGGGACCGGGGACTGGGGAAGTGGCGGACTGGGGAAAGAGAGACGGGATTCTGTGACGGCCGGGGTTTTGGTGTCTTAGGGTTATACATTTATGAAAACTTGACAAAATTACCCTTGGAATCGGGTTATATGGTTAGATACTTAGTTTTGATTTTTTTTTAAATTAAAATATAATCACATTAAAATCTAAACCTTCTTTTTCCAAACAAAAAAAAAACCTTCTTAGCGTTGTGCAGCAACAAGTGTTACTATGGGTTTAGCAACTGGCCGGGGGGGGGGGGGGGGGCGGTAAGATGTTTAACAACGACGTGGGTCCCACCGGAGACGCCAACCCCGCTCGCCGGCCGACGTGTGCAGTGCGGTTCGAGCCTTTGAGAGGGCAGCGCCTTTATCCTTTTCCGGGGGGGGCGTGGTATACTGGTATCAAACTCCAACGCGCTTCGCCCGTCGGTCTCCACACCTTCACCGCTCGGCTTCGCAGTCGCGAGGGAGGGAGGGCACTGCTAGGGTTTCCGGTGGGAGTGGCCTTCTTGCCCGCTTGTTCTTCCATTCCGATTCCATCAAGTGGTTGTTTAGAGTCTGATTGATCCGTCCGATTACGGGATGATAGGTCCCCCGGAATTTTTTGTTCTCCGACTCTTATCTGACGATGCATGCAAAAGTTTGTCTCCTATCTAACTGGATTCTTCTACTTCTCCTTTTCTGGTCCCCTGATCGGCGAGATTTCTCTTCCGTTCCAATCTTTCCGGACGTGTTTCGTCGCGGCGCTTGCACAGGATGATAGGGTAGAATGGTGCATATTTTAGCATTTCTCGTGTTTGTATGGGTTCATTAGGAGGAACTTGAACATTCGTTTAATGTCCGTTTCATGCGAATGGAAGTGATAATCTAGCTGAGCGCACTGCTTCCTCTTAGAGCCCATCAGCTAAGGTGAATCAACTCCGTTATCTGTACCTCATCTTCGTCCGGATGCTTCAGTTTGCAAATTCCAATGGCTGGTGTGTGTATGTTCTACAACTCTGGATCGGTTCTAGATAAGATCGTTGCTACGGGTGAATCAACTTTTTACGTACTTGTGGAAAAAAACTGTTTGCCTCTTCTCTGATGTGTAGCACTTTTGGGTGTATAATTTAGTCCTTACAATGATAACTCTGTTTATTACTTCTGAAGTTCGATTTTTCCTCATCTTGATTGCATGATTTTTGCGTTGGGTGCAAATGCTTTGTTGATTATTTTTACAAAGGTGTCATTCTGGGATAAGTGACCAATTTAGACGAAGTTCGATGCTGATTGTGCCAACTGATGTTCATTTTAACACTGATATGTTTAACCACGACTGTATAGTCTGTATTTGAATATTTCACCACAGCTGTAAATGGAAATTATATTATGCAATTGTTAAGGATGTGTTTGGTGGAACTTCCAATTGGAAGCACTTTTGGTCTTCCATTGCTCTTCAGTTCGTTCTTTTGAGGTTAAATGTTAGACCTTGGATGTCATGTATTTTTTTGGTTTTCAACCAAGATGTTCAAATTGGAGCTTCATACATTGGGGAAAAAGATGAGGTTGTTGCGGAAGGGTTGACAGACTAGTGTAACTGTGAAAGCTTGTTAGATTCATTTTCATCTAATAGTTTAAATGTTAAAAGTGAAACCTAAATTGGCTTCTAATTAAAAGTTTTGCCGAAAATGCCGTAAATGTGGTTGCCTTAGCTTCTGTTTTCAACGGTACTCCTTTTTAAGCTATGTGTGAACTCCTTGCTACAGAGAGTATTTACATTATAAAATCCCAATCAAGGAATGATATATCAGATCTCGACATCATCTAGGAAGGCTGAAGAGAAAAGATCTCAGAGAGATGGGGAAAAGCAGCCGAGGATCGTAATAATTTATACTTCTTAGATAATGCTGTTTGGACATCCAATAAGATTAAATTAACTCAGATTAACTTGGTACTACATGAATAATGCAAAAATATATTTACACATACAAGAATTGCTTTCTTTGATCTCAATGCCATCTCAACATGTTACAAATCTCCTCCTCTATCATCCTCATCTCATCCTCTGCTTCCTCTCCTTCCTCTTATATTCTTTAGCCCTCCTTCTCATTTGTCCTGCTCCTCCATCTCCCTCTTATTCTTCTGAAGACCCCTGGAGAGATAGAGATCTCAGAGACCTCGTAAGAAAAGGTAAACCATGATCCTGGAAACAAAAAATAGAGGCACAGAATTATACATCTTACTTCATCATTTACTGTACAAATCAAGTACACTTTTACTTCTCAATTATAAAAAATGAAATGGAACATTAATTAACCCAAACAGACAATTATCATTCTATGATTCCCAACTGAAACTATAATGTGGAAAGTGGACACATGCTTGTATATCAACACAAGCACGGATGTTCAGAAAGACTTCCTTTTTAAGAGAAATACCCAACAAAGCAAATGTCTTCTTCCCACAGTAGCAAGTTGTTTGTATTTTTCCTTTCCATAACTTCATAACTGCCTTTGCTCTTTAACCTTGTTTGATGAAATCTTTTTTCTATTTTTTTTTCATTTCTTAGTATTCTCTTCCCTACATTTACCTACTTGCCTTGCTTTGATGCAGAATTTTGAAATAAGAAACAATGGGAGATAATATAGATTTAACAGGAGATGGAGGTGTCTTAAAGACTATTGTGATGAAAGCGAAAGCTGACGCCATTGGCCCAACAGAAAATCTTCCACTTGTTGATGGTATGCACAGTTTTCAAGAAACTTCAAACAAATGCTCCATTATCTTCCAACATAAAAGTCTGCCCACGTGGCCTCACTTCATGATGGGGGAATTAAATGCAGGGTATCACCTCAAACAGATACTCAATAATCCATACAGTCTCATCAAGAAAGCATACTTATCTTCATGATAACTTGCAAGAAAATTTCCTTGAGTTGCACAAAAGAATGTCTGACATTGAGTTGAATGAAAGCCCACTATCTTCTTCTTTAGAAAGATGAAGTCCTATGTGTACCAAGAAATGAGGAAGTTCTGTGCGAGAATGCATTATTCATGTCCCACCATATCAAAAATTATATATCTACTGAAGGAACTTACAACTCACATGTGCTGCAGAACCATACCATCCAAAGTTGGCCTAAAGTTACTCTTCTTCTGAGATAGGATATTTATGATTTACATATGAAAGCACCTTTGATATTCCACAAATTAGAGCCACCTGTGATCAACACTTTTAGAAACCCTTGGACCTTGGTATCAAAGATGTAGAAATATATATATGACAATAGTCTAATACAAACAAGAAGTTAATTTAAGACTAACGAAACAGAGCCCATAAAAAAAGCCTCCATCAATCTGAATGGAAACTGCAAACTTCTTCCTTTGGCCTAGAACAACTAAGCAAGGAGAAGTAGATGGAAAAAAATGATAAAAGGAAAGAAAGACCAGATGAATTTCCTCCAATTTGATGGCCATAGCTCTATATTTTGTTTTCCTTTGGGTCTGCATGTCCATCTCCTTTTTTTTCCTTTTTTCAAGACTTAACAACATGACAACTTCACCCCCAGCACTTTAGATTTCAGGTATAGGCTCAATTTAATTTAATGAACTTTGGCTCAATAGCATAGGTACACTTCATCCACTAATCTCTCAGAAGAAAAGGAGGCTCAATTGTGCAGGACAGCTGCAAGTTGCCATATGCTTCAAAAAATAGCAGTGTGTAGTGGAAAGTACAATAGGCAACATAAAGCAAAGAAGCTATAAAGGTATTTTTAATGTTGAAAAATAGAAGATGCAGCATATCTTTAGCATTTAAAATGTGCACAATATTTGCTTTCTTGTACCATGGTCCTTTTATACATATCCTTCCTTATTGAGAACATGAAGCATCTGAACATATTTTAAAAACATATCAATTTAATAGAATTAGATAGACACCAAAAGCAAGCATTCAACAAGAAATAGACAGCGATTAGGCTAATGTTGAGTGACCTCTCAGTTGAGAAACTCATAACTCAGATCAGTTTTTCTCTTAGCAAATTTGAGAGGTAAATTTTTACCTGTTATAACCTGCATGGCTGGATTAGAACAGTGAACCAATTGAGCAATGTGTGCACTCTAAACCAGTCATTCCCTTTTCTGGGTTTGTGTGACAGGGGGCAACATGATCCAAAAGGAAAAGAAGGCATCCATAGCTTCAAAATAAGAGGAGAATGGGATTGAGTGGATTGACCTGGTTTTTTAATCTGTACTTTCTTCCTTCTGTATTATGTTGCTCTTCTGATTCCGACCTGACCTTCATTTTAGAACCCTGGAAACCCGAAGCTTATTCAATGGTATTGTACTGTCTTTGGTAAGTTCTAATCATGCACAGTCTTTCCATTTATATTGACATATAGTCACTAGGTTACCATGAATTCATTACTGCAGACATGGACAGCTGCTGGCTTTTGGGATACTTAGACTTAGAGTAACTCTGATATGTGGGGAGATTTGGTAGTTTTCCCTGCAATTCTTGCACATTCTTTTGGGTGGCTTTTTTATTGTTTCCATTCTGAGTTTGTCGTTTTCATCTACTCTCGCTTTTCTTTTCATCAAATTTATGGTCTTTTGGGAGATCCATTTCCTTAACTAACAACGTTGTGCCATTTTTACAAAAAGTGTTCATAAACATGATCTGTTCTGTCTCTGTTTTTACTGCATCCTTCAATTAAATAGATTCTTGATAGTTGTGATGATTTGCATTCTGATTCTGGTGACTATTATGATTGTGTACAGTTCATTACGAAGGAACTCTTGCTGAAACTGGTGAAGTGTTTGATACTACTCATGAAGATAATTCGATATTCTCTTTTGAGATTGGAAAGGGCACTGTGATCAAAGCTTGGGACATTGCCTTGAAAACCATGAAGGTGGAATAGAACTGGTACTTTGGTTTTTGAAGTCTCAATTAATATACTATACATGACGTGGATCTTTCTTTTCATGATCCGTAAGGTTGGAGAAGTTGCGAAAATTACTTGCAAGCCAGAGTATGCCTATGGAAGTGCTGGTTCTCCACCAGATATCCCACCGCAGTAATTTGTTTTGCCTTGAATCCTATGTTTTTATTTTTCACTCTATGTAACTTCTGAAATTGTGACATTTTTTTGCATGCTTATCTACAGCGCAACTCTTATATTTGAGGTGGAGTTGGTGGCATGTCGACCTAGGAAAGGCTCCAGTCTTGGTAGTGTTTCTGATGAGAAGGCAAGACTTGAGTAAGTGATCGCACACTGATGGCTTTGTATTTCCTGGTTTCTACCAAGTCCTGTCCATGTCTTTTACTCACAGACACCAAGTCAGTTACTGGATTTTAGTACCGGAGGGAAGACCTTGGTTGGAACAGAATCATTCAGTAAATGTTGGCATAGAATTACTTGCATTGCTTAAAAGGTCTCAGATCATAAAGCTGAGCTACATGAAAAGAAAGTGGCCATTCCTGTCCATCATATGTCTATTCTTTGGTTTACAATTTTGAAAAGGTGTTTTTCCATATGTTTTTTAATTTACTTTTGATCTATCAGAGGTCTTCGATTCTGTCTCCTGGTCAGCAAAACAGCTATTGGATGCATGAAGTTAGTTGTACTTTCGAATGGAATATTTTGACCATTTTGTGTAAGAAATTTATGGACCAGTCTCTTTTGAAACATCTGACAAAAATTGGACTAATATCCTGTGCATGGATGAGACATGCAAATTGTAGTCTCATAAATTAAATTATTGATGCATAGATCTGGAATTGTGGAGTCTTTCAAGAGGAAAAAGGCCTGGACATTGAAGTTGTCAGGAAGAGAGAGAGAGAGAGAGAGAGAGAGAGAGAGAGAGGAAGGAGGGCAGCAAACTGCCCAATGGGCCAGTCCACCCTCCTTTTATACTAACCCTCAATGAGTAAATTACATATCTGCTTTCCATTAAGTGGGTGACCAAGAAGAAAGAAAGAAATATAGAAAAAACCAATAAAATAGCAAAATTACATAACTGCCCCTGTTTTCCTACACTCCCCCTCAAGGTGAGCATATATATCCTTTATGCTCAGTTTGTCAAGAGCAAGCCTAAAGTGAGCTTCAGTCATAGCCTTTGTGAAGACATCAGCCGCTTGCTCTTGTAACTTTCACATAGGGCGAACAGAGTTCCCCTGAGTCTAGTTTTTCCCTAATGAAATGTCTGTCAATCTCAATATGTTTTGTCCTGTCATACTGAATCGGGTTGTTTGCAATGTTTATCACTGCTTTGTTTTCACAATAAAGTTTCACAGGCAGTTTCATTGATTGAGACTCTCAAATCCAACAAGAGAAGTTCAGCCAAATCAACTTTGCTAACCAGTGTGTCATGGCCCTCAACTTCTGTAGTTGACCTTGCACACTACTTGTATCTTACTTCTCTAGGTAACCAGGTTGCCACCTAGAAAAGTATAGTAATCAGAAGTTAATCTCTTGTCATCTCATGATCCAACCTAATCGACATCTGCATATCTTTCAAGACTAGGGTTTCAGTTTTCTGAAAAAGACTTATTTTTCTTGGACATGACTTCAAGTATCTCAGCATTCATTCCACAACCTGCATGTGCATTGTTCGCGGAGCATGCATGAATTGACTAACTACACTAGCAGCATGAGTCAAATCTGGTCGAATCAATGACAAATACAGGAGTTTTCCTACCAATCTCTGATACAAACCCATGTCTTCAAGTGTGAGTTCTTCTCCCCTGTCTGTCAGCCCATGATTTAACTCAATTGATGTAACTGCAGGTTTACAGCCCAACTTTTCAGTTTTAGTCAGCGAGTTCAATGCATACTTCCTCTAACAAATATAGATGCCACTTTTTAATCTTGCTACTTCAATTCTCAAAAAATATCTTAGCTCGCCCAAGTCTTCAATCTCCAATTCATCAGTTTAAGTCTTCTTTCAACTGTTTGACTTTTGCTTCATCATCCCCTATAACAATCATATCATCTACATAAACAAGTAGCATAGTTACACGTACCTTTGTCAACTTAAAAAACATAGTCTAATCAGCATTGGACTGCTTGAAACCAACCCTGACCATAGCAAGGCACAGCCTATCAAATGAGGCTCTAGGCAACTGTTTCACCCCATAGAGTGCCTTTTTTAGGCGACCAATCTTCCCTTTTGTATGAATTCCAGGGGGTGGTAGCATGCACACTTCTTGTAAATCACCATTCAAGAGGACGTTTTTGACATCCAATTGGTACAGAGGCTAGGAATACTGAATAACTAATGCTATGTTATCAAAAGTGCGCCTAGGCGGTTTTTGAGGCGAGGCGGCCCCAAACTGCCTCGCTTTCGCCTCAAACTCCTCGCTCCCTGGAGGGCTGGTCCCAGGAGATCTTGATTGACTTACCCTAGGTATTTTTGCCTCAAATCTTGATTTTATGTATGTATTTTTGTCTCAAATCTTGCTAGGTGTTAATTTTATTGAAAATCTTGATTGTATGTATGTATTTTTTGTGATATTTAGACAAGTATTTATATTTTTTGAATTGTATATGTATTTTTAATAAAATGCTTCAAACGCCCAAGCCATCGCCTAGGCGTTGAAGGCACGAGGCGACCCCTTGGTCGCCATGGTCGCCTTATGCCCTGACTACACACAGCTAGTGAGAGAATTACTTTGATAGATTTCAGCTTTGCCACAGGAGCAAAGGTCCCCTAATAAAGCCTTTTGCAGCGAGCCTAGTTTTATACCTTTGATCTCACCCTCTGCATTGAACTTAATCATGTACCACCATATGGATCCAGCGAGACTTCTGCCTGTTGGAAGATAGACTAAGACCCAAGTGCCATTCTTGTTAAGAGCATTCAACTCTTCATTCATTGCACTCTGCCATTTCGGATCCTATATGACTTCAGAAAAGGTTATTGGAACATGAGCGGAGGACAATGAAGAAGAAAATGAGTAGTACCGAGGAGAAGCATGGGAATAGGTAACAAAATTGGTGGTAGGATGTTTAGTACAGTCCCGAACACCCTTCTTGACAGCAATAAGTAAATTCAAGTCATCAAGTGGTTGGGTTGGAGGACCCAAAAAATCAGCACCCTCTGGAGTTGGCTGATCAGTAGAGGACTTTCATTTGAGCTTCTTCCACTTGTAAGTAATAATCAGTTTCTATTTCTCAACACTTTCTGCACCAGTCACCATAGTGGAATAAACACTAGAAGATCCATTTGTGGTAGAGCTAAAGAGAGGAGTAGGCAATAAAGGAGTAATGGAAGAAGAGGAAGAAAGAAGGTACGATATTAGTAGTTTGGTAGTCTCCTCCTAAGGTTGAGTCCTCAGGGAATAGTAGGACTCGGACTCAAAGAAAGTAACATCCTTCCGAATAAAGAAATGATGAGAGACGGGACCGTAGCACTGGTAACCCTTCTTAAGTAAACGAGTAACTAAGAAAACCACCAGGAACAGCCCGTGATTCAAGCTTGGTAATGCGGAGACCAAGAGTATGAATGAAACAAAGATAGCCAAAAACTCGAGGTAAAAGAGGGGAAAAAGCTTGTCAAGATAGAGAAGTGTGAAAGGACAATGATCCCTTAAACTCTTGGATGGCATCATGTTGACAATGTAGTTGACAGTAAGAACTGCCTCTGCCCAGAAAGGTTTAGGCAGATGATGCTAACATAGAAGTGCGAAGATGGCGATTTTTGCGATCTGCAACACCATTCTATTGAGGGGAATATGAACAAGGTGACTTTTGAAGTACACCCCCCTTTTTAAGAACATATTCACACTTTTAGGAAAGTATTCCCGGGCATTATCAGAATGAAGGGTTTTTACTTTTGTGCCAAACTGAGTGTGAACCACATTACAAAATACTTGAACAACATGGGGAACTTCATCTAGGGATCGTAACAAATATAGTTAAGAGTAATGAGAAAAGTCATCAATAAATATAACAAATATTTGTAGCCATCCAAAGAAGTAACTGGAGAAGGCTCCCAAACATCAGAGTGAACAAGCTCAAATGGAGTGGAACTTCGATTGACTGATGAAGGAAATTGTGTTCTACAATGCCTTGCCAACTGACAAGTTTGGGATGAAAGAAACAAAGGCTCAACTGACTCAAAAAAGGAAGGAAATAGGACTCTTAATGAACATAAAAAAGATGTCCTAATCTATAATGCCACTCTCTCCTGAGCTTGTTTGTCCATAGATGAAGATGCAGAAGATTGAAAAGTGATGTCTCCCTTAGTGCAAAAGGTATAAGTACTTTACGTCTAATCTCAATGATTTGCTTGTTTTTCAAATTCTGCAACACACAGTGAGTAGGAAAACAAAGTTACAGAACAGTTCAACTGTTTAGACAGAAAGCAAATTTATTGAAAGGGAACGTACATGAAGTGTGGAAGAAAAGGTCATGTGATCCGAGAGTTTAATGGAAACTTTTCCAGCAACAGTAGCATGGGTACCATCAGCAATAGTAATCTTATCCTGGGATAAGAAATAAGAATGAAAAGAAGTAGATATGCTGGTCATATGATCAGTAACACTAAAGTCGATCATCCAAGAATTTCTAGGGGATCAAGCAGTAGTACTCAGAGTAGCGCCATATGTACCTGACGACAGTGAAGGAGAGGATGCCTGGGAAGTGCCCTGAAGTTGTGCAAGAAGATGCTGAAGAGTAACAATGTCTGAGGAGGTAAGTGCTGGTGATGTTGGAGCCAAGGACCATCTGAAGTAGATGCACCAGGAACAAAAAACTGTGACAACCACGTGACCCTGAGGCTTCTGCCCCTTTTTATTTGTCCGGACCTTAGCAAGCATCTTTTCTGGATACTTCTAGCAAAGATCAGAATCGTGGTTGGTGCGGCCACAATGACTACACTTGTCACCACGCTTCTTATCACCAGCTAGAGGAGGCTTAGCAGTGATATTGGCAAGCGCAGAGTACTCTCCAACATCAGAATGTGCAGAAGTGACAGTCTTGCTAGTCATAACCTGTCGGCATTATTCTTTGTTCGGAACTTTAAAGTAAGTGTCTTCCATGGAAGGAGGCGAATCCATGTTAAGGATTTGCCCCCGCTAAGCATCATACTCAGAATTCAGTGCACTCGAGAACTTACAATCTTGTCATCTTCTTGGAGAGAAAGATTGGTCTACAAGAGAGATGTCCACTTAGCAGTATGATAGATATCCAACTCATTCTAAAGAGAAGTGAGGGTGCAAAAGTAGGTAGTAACAAAAAGTGAGCCATGCTTTAACTCATCGATATTATGACTCAACTGATAAAGGCGAACCTTGTTTTTCTTGTGACCATGAAGACCAGCAAAGGTTTTCCACATGTCTGCAGTAGTAGATTTGTGTAGAATTGTTGGTCGGATTCTAGGGCTGACAGAGTTTAGTAGTCAAGACATCACCATATTGTTGTCCCATCTCCAAGTAGGAAAAAGAGGGTCTACTAGGTTTGGCATCTTCTGATTGCCAGTTAGAAACCCTAATTTGTCACAGCTGGCAATGTACAGAAATATCCCACGAAGGATAATGGTGCTCCGTCAATTTTTCTGATATGATTTGCAGTGTAGTTTTGCCAGTAGAAGCCAGTTACACAGGCTGAATCATGGGAGAGGACATCTTTGATGCTGTAGACTGATTGTCTACTGTTAATCTAGGCATTGAGTTGAGGGAATCCCTCACATATATAGAGGAAAGACTCCCATTGGTTTCCGATATGAGCCTAAACCACAACGCCCACCCTCGCACCGAACCAGCCGGTTTGGGGCGCATCACAGGTAGGGCCAAGTGTCCACATATAGATCCAATGGGTAAATGAGGCTCTGATACTATATTAGAGGCCCGAACTCTAACCCAAAATCTAGGTGTTGAGTTAGAGGGAATCTCTCACATGTATAGAGGAAAGACTCCCATGGATTTTTAATATGAGACTAAACCACAAGATCTGCCATGGCTGAGAGGAGAAAATAATTGCCTCATTTGAAAAATAACCGCAAGTCACAAAAACAATGCAACCACATCAACTTTGGAGTGGTGCAGCAGAAAAAGAGGGGGCTGCAATCTCACAGAAGAACCTCCAAAAGCCGCAGTAGAGAAACAAAACCTCTCTGCAACCCTAGAAGAAGGATCTGTGATGAAATGAGGGGTCCAATCCTTCTTTGCCCAAAAAAAAAAAAAAAACACTAGTTCTGGCCATGGTGGACCAGAACTGGCTTGGAGTGGAGAAAAGGGAGGTTTGCTCCCTTGTTCTTGCCCAGAAGAACCCTAAATAGGGTGCGGCCTGCAGAGACAAGTGTCCGAGGTCCAGACAGCAGCAAACAGGAGCAAACCGCAGCAGCCAAGCAGTAGGACCGCAATCAACTGAGGAACGGCAGCAAATGGCGGTGGCTGATGCAAGGATGATCGCAGCCTGTTCAGAAGGAAAATCTGAGAGATGCGATCACAGCGAGGAGGGGGTCCGAGGGATCTGCTGCTTTGATACCATGTTAGGAAGAGAGAGAGAGAGGAGGGCAGCACCCTCCATTAAGAGGACGACCAAGAAGAAAGAAAGAAATACAGAAAAAATATCAATAAAATAAAAAATTACAAAACTGCCCCTCTTTACTACAGAAGTGAATATAGATATCAGATAATAGTTGACCACAAGACGTGGGGATTGCGTTCAGTTTATTCTTAAGCTGGTGGTTGTCTATGGGAAGAGTATACATTCACCATGACATTTTTTTTTCTCTATCCCTCATCCCCTAGCTCTTTGAAAGTCTTGGGCTTAATTCCTAGTCTACCATCAAAAAAAGGGCTTAATTCCTAGTCATAAGCTTAAGCTGCACAACCAAGAAGGTAATGATTACTTGCCAACTGGCCTTACAGGAGTTCTGATTGGTCCTCTCCCTTTGACAGGTGTCTTTGCTAGTTCAACATGCAGATGTCTTAGCTAGTTGGTAACACACTTCACAGGCAACCACAGGGTCAACTCCCACCAGTGGACATAATTACATGAGGGTATCAACTTGTCGTTCACGTGGGTTCAACTTTACAGACTTTGTGGGGTTTTTTTGTTTGGCAGAGGGAGGCGGTGCACCGTCCAAGAGACATTCAGCCTGCCCACGGCTCAGGCTAGTGCTTAGAAATAGAAGTATTATGCTTTGTAGAGTTGTTGACGTCTCACTGGGTACAGTATTCAAACAGTAAGCTGGTCTTTGGCTGAGGGTGGAACTTCAGAAAATGGAGTTCGTTGAATAAGTGGTTGTGCTAGAATGGTCCTACTATTGTGTTGCTGCACTAATGTATAAGATTCCTGGGCCTGGTTTAGGTAATCTTGCTTTTTGTGGATGTTCAGTTGAGGCGAGCAACAGTAGCAGAGTTATTCCATGTTCCAAAAAACCAATAGCAGAGTATATTATTATACTGGCATAAGATAGGCTGATATAGAGGTATACAGCTGATAAGACGTTCTGGCATTTCACAGGTCTAGTTTCCCATATGTAAATCACTTTAATGGACAACTAGACATCCAGCCATACGATGTTTTTGTGGTTTCTGTTAAGGAAAGTAATCATCAATGGAAAGCAGCATTCACCATAATGATCTCCATGAACAGCTGACCGCACAACAATATTTTCTTTGGTGCTGTTGGATCAGACTGCCATTCCATCGTAATCTTCTGATTGAATGGCAAGGGGCTCACGTGTTTGGTTTCTCATGTATCTACACGTCTAAACCCTAAACATTTCTCTATCTTTATTTATAGTGTTGAATGGTACAGTCTTCCAATATTTATTTCTGTCATTTTCTTTGAGCTGATTCTGTTCTAAGCAATTCCCTGCTTCTAAGTGTTTGAATATTTCACATACATGTTGAACGTCTCTGAACCAGGGAACTGAAAAGGGAGAGAGAGATGGCCACTGCAAGAAAAGAAGAAGAAAAACGGAAGAGAGAAGAAGCAAAAGCCGCAGCTGCTGCTAGAGTGCAAGCCAAGTTAGAGGCCAAGAAAACCCAAGGGAAGGGCAAAGGCAAGGCAAAATAGGTTGCACAAATCAGGCTAATTTTGAACAACCGTGGAATGTAAAAACTGATAGAGCGACACTTCCCCACATACCAAAGGCACCCATCAAGAAACTTATTACCCTAAGCTTTGAATTTATAAGAGTTTGTACTGCGAGTTTGATATTTAAACCCAAGGGTCATTTGGTTGATGTAAAACGCATAGCCTGCAGATTTGTTTCCTCTATATTACAACGCCGGAGATCTCTGGACTCTTCATTTGGATTCATGTACAACGTCGTCGTCTGAGGTCTGTAACAACCACGTCATCAAGGTCCTCTTTTTTCGTTTTCGGTGAAAGAAAATGGTCATCCATTAAAGTCGGGGGTTTTACTCGTTGATTTTTACATCTAAAGATCTCACTAAGTTTACACGACAACCCCACAAAGAAGCCACGGAAGCTCACGTGGCATGACGCGTCCACAATATGACAATTTACAATGGCCCATGTCATTCTCCATCAGAGTTGGGACTTGCAGGTCCGCACAAGTACTTATCAGGAAGAAAAGAAAAGGGGAAACATGGCAGCAGGAGATTCTGTTGTGCAGCCCGGTGCCTTCGCTAAAGCATAAACACGGAAAAGTACTGCTCAAACTCTCGGTCTATGGTCGGCCTGTCGGCACCCGGAAGAGCATCTGCAAGCACCACAACAATGGTTCGTGTCACTCTAACAGCACACGTCGATAGAGCCACAGTGGAAGATGGATATGCAAAACAGGCCAATACCTTGTTTGATGCTCCACTCTGCAGAAGAAAGCCCGAGCGTGTGCATGCCCACATCCTCGCAGGAGAGCTTTAACTCTTGGGTGGGCCCATGTAAGCATTCTTCTTCCATGAACTCATCTTCACCCTCTTCAACATGTGGCACAGGAGGCCGGCAATCCGACTCACCGTCACCATCATCGGCGTCAAACGCAGGGAGCTGGCAATCCAATGCATCCTTGTTCGAGGAATCGAGGGTGTCCTTGAAGGCGCTGCCTTGAGGACTACTAGGCGATGCTGGAGGTTCAAAACGGGGAACAAATATCTTGGGTGACATCTCCCCATTGCCTTCAAGGTCCTCCATGGTGCTATCGGAGCCTTCAAGAAGGCGGCTGCTGCTGCTGCTGCTGCTGCTGCCGCCTTCGGTGAAGGAACCTTCCGTCTGTTCAGGTCCCTCGTGAAGTTCTATGCCTGTTTCGGACTCCCCCATACCGTCTTCAGAGCTGTCATCAGGGACCAATTGATGTCGGAGCTTGTGCTTTGACTTGGGCAAGGCCAGCTGCTCGAGCTGTAGCTTCCTCTTCCTCTTCCTCTTCCTCCCCGAACCGGGCGAGGGCAGGGCGTGTTGGATGCTGTCATAAGCGGCGGCCGTGATGAGTCACTTTGACCACATCTTCCTTAATTTTTCATGCGCTTGAAAACATTCACTTGGTCCGGGGAAGATATTAAAGCAAATGATCTATCTAACAGAGATATCCTCCCCAACTTTCAGACCTATCTGGTTAGATTGCATTTAAGAGAATAGTTGCATGGCTACGAAGTTTGACTACAGGAGTTGACTGAAGCCCACCAGGGGACATAAATGGTCCTTTTTGATTGACATAAAACAGTTTTGACACTTGGATTTTGGGATCACTAGTTTCAAAACCAGTGGGCAGTGGGAGTAAAATGTGTGGTTTTGGTTTAGGCCTTCTTTTTGTTTAAAAATAAAATAATTCTTCGTAGGAAATGGTTGAGTCTTCATTTTAGACTTTTTTAGATATTTTACATATGATATAAGCAAAATCAATCCAAAGATTTCAATAATTTAAAGTCGACGAAAAAATTCTAAAGATTTTCATCAATCCAAACATTCAGCGTACACCAAGTTCCCAACTGGAGGATGCACAACCCATGTAGGGTGTTGTTCTCCAAGCAGCGGAGGTAAAGACGACACAGTCATGGTTGTAGTGATTACACACTTCACTGCTGGGAACACTTCGTTGTTCTTCACCAAAAGGGCGATGATCACTTTTACAAATTTCTTCTAGCGAAACGTCACGGGAACAAATTAAATGTGAAAAGAACGCCTCACGCTGTGGTTGTGCTCGAAACAATGGCGCTCCATTCACACGATCACAGTTGGGTATTCTCGCCAAGCCCACGCAGAGCAAGAAAAACTAAAAGGCAGTTTGAGTGTGCCTCTGTGCTTCTAACGTAGCTTCCAGTTCTTGGTATTATGTATATGTGATTAACCCCAACAGATGAGCTGAGCATCCCCTTCTGAAGTAAACGACACATGGGGCAGAAGGGAAGCCCATTATGATGTGAAAAACGTTCTCGTCAAAAGGCAGGTAAACCCCACAGAACAGGCCTTGGGAACACAAGGCAACGGGAAACAATTCACATATATGATGCTAGCATTATATCGTAGCTCGCTGTCTCAAGAAAGGGAAAAAGAAACCCAGAGGAAGTAAATGAAAGAAAGGGAGGGGGGGGATTCAGAAGGTGCCCAACCTGTTCCTCTCAGGGGTGGTCTCCACACCCAGATGATCCATCCCCAAGGACCTCCAGACGAGTTAAAGACTGCGTTCTTGATCAGATCGACACCCCTCCCATCTCCCCGTGAGAGCTCTCCTGCGTTAGGGCCGGCCGCGGGTGGGTCACAGGAGGGGGAGGAACAAGAAGAAGGGAAAGAGGAGGTTGGGTTGGGGAGGCAGGTCAAGGTACCCTCACCTCACCAAGGTTTTCGTTACTTATTAACTAGAAACCTATGAACCGAGGGCGCACCACCCACCTCCTCACTCACGGGTTGATCTTTTCCTCTCTCGAATTCAGTTTGAAATCACAGAAATCGATTTTTCTATTATTAATATTGTTTGTGGTAAGTTTTCCGCTTTGATTCTGAACAATCTCTTGAGTTTTTTTTTATTTAAATAGGAGAATTTTTTTTGTATAATTGTGGCATTTTATCTATGAGGAGCACTTCGAGATAAACTCATGAATCTGTAAGTTAAATTCCTCTCCTCACAGAATCTCAGACAATCACAAGGGTGAGATTTAAAGTTATGATCTCTCCAAAAAAACAAAAAAATAAACAAAACATCAAACTGAGTTGAGATTCTTTGGCCCAATCACAAATTTCTCTACAATATAAACTGTTGGGAGGGCCTCGATCACTCTCTCTCTCTCTCTTTCTGCATAGGATTTTATATATATATATATATATATATATGACTGTCACATCATCGTAGGCTCCATTACGATTAGAATCGTGCAATCTCATAACCAAACAACGACACCCCCCCTGTTCCTCACAAATCGTGCTGTTATTATTATAATTAAGAAAGATTTTCGTTCCTCGACTCGGCCACGTCGCGTAAACGACGCTGCTGGACCACTGAGCCAGATAGCAAAGAAGCCCAAAAAAATATAAAAAGGAAAAGGAAAATGGCAGGCGCCGCCACCGAGTGCGTTCGGAGTCACGCGCGCACATTAGCCGTGGGCGAAGGCCGAGGCATCGTCAAGTGGGCTTATATTAATATCAAAAACGTGAACCCGGGGCCCAGCTCGTAGGATGTACTCAATCTTAAGGGATGCTTTGATTGATAATGGGTTAATATAAATTAATACGGGTGGATCTGGGGTGGGTTATTTTTTTTTTAAGTTTTCATATTTTTAGTGTGTTACTTATTTTATCTTACCTGAGGTCGGATAAGATATTCACGTGAAAAAAAATAGAATGAATTATCTTCGAATTAAAGATCTTATCTCTATACGATCTCAAGTGATATATTTTAACTCTCGTATTTGAACAACTCGTCCCCCTACAAATAACTCATCTTAACCCACCTTACATTGTTATGTTTTTAGTGTGTTATCAATCTAATATGAGATCTGATAAGATGTTTCTGTTAGAGAGGTAGAATAAATTAACACCGAATTAAAGATCTTACGATCTCGGGTGATATATTTTAACTCTCGTATTTGAATAACTCATCCACCCATGAATTATTCATCCGAACCCCGTCTTAATCTATTATCAAAATGACTATATATATATATATATACCTTCAAATGCATGTGCATATGCATATTTTACAAAATAATTAAATATTAATTGAATATATGCATAACTTATTTTTATATGAAAACATATTTACAAAAAAATATATATTATTAGACCATGTTGTTAGGTTATGTGTAGCTATTTTCACATAGAATAACTCCCGTACAACCCTCGATGATTATCCAATTTACAAATATATTATTTACTGAGAAATGTAAAGTAAAGAATTCACAGATTTGTGTTTGTTATAACCCAAGTTTAGGTTGAGACTTACTAATGACATATATGACAAAGTAATCCCCCAATATCACCATCTTGGATTCACAGGGTTAATTCTGTGTTCTGGCATAAGGTAATGAAAGAAAACTTGCGGAGGACATGGGAGCTTTAAGGGACGTGATGGTGATAATTAGTGACATAGAAATAACAGATCGGCATGCATCGCAAACCTTTAGTAAAGGATTCATGGGTCCGTGCATGTGAGGGCTGAGAAGTGGTGATTCAAAAATAAAAGATTGCAGTAAGTTCCTTTAAGGATAATGTAATTGATGCAATCGGGAGAGTTACGTACATGTAACAACGCTACCCATCTCTACCTAGGTAAGACACCTAGGGGCGCTTTGTTAATCAGGTGTGATTAATCGACTCCGATTGGCACCCTTGTGTGTGAGGAGAGCTGTGAGACTCACATCGCTCTCTCTCATCTCATCGGCCTCTATTACTAAACAGTGGTATGACAGTAAGCAGATCGCCCATCATTACAAATTACAACTTTATTTGGTAAATGGATGACAATTATTGTGAAAAATGAAAATAAAGAGAGTAAGCCAATCGGTGTTATATGTACTCGAAGGGAGTGACGAGAGGGTCGATGTGCGCCGAGCCCTTGTCTCCTTCTGTCGCGGGAGACTCCAGCGGATCGGAGTGACGAGAGGGTCGATGTACCCGTCTCTCCCTCTCTCCTAACGAGAGTCATTTTCACCTTTTGATAACTTTGGGTCAAGTTAACTACAGTTCGATTTAACTTTCGTTAGATGGAACAAACAACATGAATTTTCATGTATAACAGTGAAGTTTATAGGGGGTTTACAGGCAAACCTTCGTAACTCAGGGACTAATAAGTAATTAGGTAAAGTTATATGGAGCAAAAATACTTATATATGTGTCAAAATGCTCACCACTATCTTCCATAGTGGAGATGCATGTACCTGATTGAATCAAAGGACACTACAATTTGTGCATAAACAGGACTTTACGATGTGAGAATTGTGATAGTTTGATGATTGATTACAGACATTTTAGGTCCATAGAATTCCATCTCCCTTATAGAACACGATGAAGATTTAGCTTGCCCACCTTGACCCTTTGGCCCCTATTTGATAAAGGGATAGTTAAGATGAGGGTTATCTCTCATGAGTTAATTTGTCTTGTAGTTTAGTCACGTTTGCGTTAGTAGACAATGGGTCATCTCTCTTAGACAAAGTAGGTTAACTCTTCTTTTATTCCAGTAGCTTTGATTGTATCGAGGGATACAAAGTGAGTTCACTCTATAAAATGACTTAAATACCCCTCCCAATCTCAACCTTATTGTCTTTTTCTTACATTCAAATTTTACATAAATCTAATTTCTAATCTTTATGTTTAAATCTTCCTTGTTGTTATTAAACTATTTATAAATTTAACATCATATATTGTTAACTTATTTTTCATACATTAGTTAATATAAATAGTATTTCTAATCTTATTTTGAGGTGTTAATTCGAGGATAGTAATCTAGAGACCGCGGAGCCCGTTGAAGGTGAAGCTTTTGATCTGGAGAATTTCTCACAACAGACTTCTCACTAGAGACAGACTCTCTCGCTTCTTTTCAAGTGTATAGCTGACCAATTGCTTGTGTGGCCGGGATGACAAGTTCTGTGGACCACCTGTTCGTAGGTTGTCCCTACTTGCGGACATTGTAGGAGGGTGTGACTTTGAGAGCCCAGTGTGTTCTTGGCTGGCAGTCTGATGTACACTCCTACATTGGATTCTGGGGTAGGACTTGGCCCCTCAAAGGGGATCGTGTTATTCGATGGCGCATCTTGCATGCCACTCTTTGGTCTCTATGAGGTGAAAGGAATAACAGGATTTTCAGGAGAGAGACTAGAGTACAGGACGCTCTTATTTCTTTCATTTGTACTAGAGTGAGGAAATGGACGGAGTTAATATGTAATGTCAATACTCTCAACTCACCTCTTTTTGCTTTGTCAAGAGGATAGATTGCCCCACACCTCCTTAGTGTGGACTTTTGTAAATGGCCCTTTTGTGAGAACTTTTTGATTATACTTATACGTCTTATTCTCTTTTAATATATACAGTGGTATTACCCGCGTTCAAAAAAAATTAACAAATTGGAGGTTAACAAATGGGAGATTAACACCTTAAATGAGGGATTAACACCTCACCCCCATAACAGAGCTAAAACCCTCGCGCCCCCATGCCCTATCCTCGCCCGCTTGGCAGTGTGATCCTTGCAATCACTGCACCTCCTCCTGAGGACGGCCAAGGCTCACAGCTCGACGGCGATGGCGATGATGAGGAGGAACAGGAGCAACAGTTGTAGGGGCAAGTGCTCCGAGCGGCGCCTGGGGTCAGCGGGCAGGGCTTCCATGGCTGTTGCGGTTGAGGAGAGAGGGCAAAGGTGGGGTCCTTAGTGAAAAATAGGGCATGGGGGGAGACGGTGGATTCGCACGGCGCTTCCTGTGGCGGGCTTGGGAAGCGTTGCCGATGACGGAAGCTAGGTGGGTGTGCGTGGGGGGAGGAGAGAGGCAAATTAAATGAGAAGTCCTGAGCGAGGGGGGTTCTCACGTGGTTGGTTGCCCGAGAATGAGGGGAAAAGGGCGACAACAAGGTGACACTGGGGCTTGCAGACCATGGCCGACGGCGAGGCCAGCACAGCTCTAGATGAGGCAAGGCCAAGATGAGGGAGGGCACTAGATTGGGACAATGGAGGGCAAAATGATCATAGGACTTGACAGGTTAACTTGTTTCACCAAAAGAGGTGGAACAGGCCTGTTTGACACCCAATTAAGATAGGGGAGCAGACGAGAGAGAGAGAGCGATGGGTCCCACCTCTCCCTCACACGCAACCCCGTTAACCGAGGTTGGTTAGAGCACTCGACCCAAAGTCCTCCTCAAGGTTAAATGAGAGATAGCTCTCATTCTAACCCGAATAGGCCTATCAAAGTAAAAAGAAAAATGATAAAAGATAAAATGAGAGCTATCATCGAGACAGGTGGGGGATGAACCCCAATCAAAACGGCACTCGGTGTTCAAAAAGGACCTGGCCACATTCTGGTACATAGACCCATCAGTCTCTCAGAGAAAGCGTCTCCACATCCTACACAAGTTTAAGATAAAAAAGGATGTGACTTATTATGTACTTCTTATATAAGAATGGCCACTTGCACGGCCCAGCCTTATAGTTTATCGTTGAAATCGCAAGAGTCCATCTCTGCTCTCTGAAAACCTCCAGGCATCGAGTAGTTACATATATAACGAGGTTAAATAGCCATACACAGTCTTGTTTAAGCATGACCGAGATACTGTTGGGACATAAGGGATTTGGGATTCAGGGTAGAAAGACTTGCTGGACACCCAAGGTTATTACGCACCTTGGGTACCCAGCAAATTATCTTTTTTTTTAAAAAAATGTGAGGTGTGGGTCCACCTCACCTCCCCTATCTGACCGTACAGCCCATCCATCAATCCAACTATCCAAAAAATCTATTTAAAAAAATCAGATTGTGCAAGTCTTGAAATTTTGAAATTTAACGTGAGCTCAAACATGGCAATTTTTTTTAAAAAAAAAATAATAACTTACTGCACACCCAAGGTGTGTGCAATAACCTTGGGTGTGGTGCAGCAAGCCAAACTCTGCGCGCCAACATCATACACCTCAACTTGTTAGTCCCAAGCCACTCCGTGTTAGACACAGAGACACAACATTTGCCAGAAGGCGTGTATGCACCACACCATAAAAAAGAGGGAAGATCCTGTATCTCTTGTTTAACCTTACAACATTTCCTTGTACAGAGCCCCCTTCATCTCGGGGGGCTTGGGGGTGAAGGGCGTTTGTGACATTTAATTAAAACCTCATCTGCCTGGCTGCCTCCAGACAGCACATCAGTCACCCGCCTCTTCGACCGAAGAAGGTAAACTTCAAATACGGACAATCACCTGAAGAATTCCTCAACCCAAGTTTATGCTGAACAACAGGGCGTCCTGCAGGTTCCTCGGCGCGACAGAGGGTAAAAGGATGGGAGATTTACTTTGATGGGCAAGCCCAGGACAGGATATTGGCCAATGTTCGTCCAGAAACTTTGTTACTGGCTGGCACTTCAAGAGAAAAATAACTTTTTCACAGGCGCACCTCAAGACTTCTCAGTTAGCATGTCATCTAGGCACTTCAGGAAGAGTACTGTCATAGGAAGTCCGGAAGCGGAGACCAGATCCAATATGTCCAGAAGTGGGGCAAATCCAGCACAAAATGTTTGGGCCTAGTATCTGAAAGAAACAAGTTTATATGATTATCCAGGAAACAAGTTCTAAACCATACTCAAATATATTTATAGGAAATACACAAAATAAATACACGAATTCATGAATCATAAAAAAAAAGAATTTCTTTGAATTGTAGTTAGTCCCACAACTGCGTGAGTATATATGTATCTCAGAAGACTAGGCTGCTGGGGGCACGAAAAATGATGCTTGATGATGAAAACATTCTGCAGAATATGCAGCATGAATTGTTGACAAAAAGTACCTTAGAATGACCTTCCCATAATGGTTATTGGCATTAAAAGAGGTTACACCACAATTCAGGGTTCTAATGAATTTGAGGATAAATTATACACAACCAGAAATGGACATCAGTTTGGCTGTCAGCAACAGGATTTAGGGAAACGTCCAGGGTGACAGACCGTGTCATTTATTAATGAATCTATGACCATCTATATTTATTTTCTTCCCAAAAGCACAAATTTTAAGCGCCTGCATAGATCTTTTTGATCAGTTTTAGGTAGGGCACTTATTTTTTGCGCCACTGATACTGATGCAGTGAAATCAGACCCGGGTTGGTGTGGTTTCTGTTGGAAACGGTCTTGGGCATTTGTGATCCTCGAGGACAGTTTAAATTGGGGAGCAATGTCAGACATAGAGAACTAGTAATCCACAGTCTAAAAATTTTCAGTCTCTTCCTGAAAGCTCTAGAATGCCTTAAAACATGGGATTTTATAAAGCGGGAAGTGAAAGATCTCTTTGGAAGTCTTCCCATGCAGACACATTCCTGCCTTGCGCAAAACCAAACTGCTAGGTCGGACGTGGCAGCACTAATGATACATAATGTCTACCATCATCATCTGAATTCACATTGGGTTATTCACTGACGTTATGCACTGGAGATGTGATGAATTTGCTGAATCTTCCACAATGGTCGAAATGTTCATTTCATTTAAATTAGCTGAAAAGTAATGCAATCACAGAACCAAAGCACTAACTATACTTGTACATCCCTTCTTTTTCATTTAACACAATGGTGGTACCATCGACTTCCCAAGAAAAAAAAAACTCCGTAGCCAGGAGAGCTGAAAATCATCCTATCACATGAAATACTGAAGGCACATTCTTCTCCACTAGGATTGTAATTCAGTGGTTGGTAAAATCAAATGAAATGTGCAAGTGGCCAAAATGCAAGGCAAGAAGATGACTACAGAGTCACGTAGGAAGCTGATGATGCCTAATATCTTTCAGTGTCAACTTCAAGACCCAATAGCACAGGTTTTAAAGAAAAGATGGCTGCCTATTTGTCAAGCGTCCAAGCAGATTAAACTCCACTTGAGGAGTGCTAACTGCTTTATTTCATAATTAATTAATGCCATGAAATATATATTAAACAGCATGAACTTTTGGGCTGGAGGGGGGGTTTACAAACTTGAGGGTCCCTCAGTGTAGACAACTTCTCTCCCTTGTTTTTGTTTCATGATTCATTATAGCAGTGACAAAAAAAGGAACTGCAACATCTTTGTGACAATAAACAGGGAAAGATTTAAAAAAAAAAAACTCTGGCATGGGATTCGTCATCTCTTTGCATAGCATCACCACGCACAAGTAGAAGACAGAAGAAAACTTAGTTGAGAGATCGGGACGACAGAGACACATTCTTCTCAATTTTTTCAGTGTACTTAAACATGGTTTGCCATCTCTTACGAGATGTCCGAGATCTCTCTCTCTCCAAAGGCCGCGAGAAACGAAGCCTCCTGAGACTGAGATCTTCTCTACACCCCCCCCCCGGTGGTTTCCTCCTTCCTCTCTCCCCATCTCTCTCTACCTCGACCCCCTTGAGCTCTCTCTTTCTCCAATCTCTCTATCTGTCTCTCCCTCTCTCCCAGACTCTCTCCCTCTGTGACACTCTCCCTTGGACTCTCTCTCTCTCTGTCTCCCTCTCTCTCATCTCTCTATCCCCCGTCTCCCCCTTCTTCCTGTATGAGAGAGAGTGGCAGAGAGGAGGGAAAACAGAGATACATGTAGCATTTTATGGTTTTTGATGTATTCTTCATTTTGTGATTCAGGTACCATTTTATGCATATCTTTTTGGTGTAACCTTTGATGTGTATTGACATTGGCGCATGTGAATGAATTTATTATTGTTATCATTACTCTTTATTTTGTAAAATTGTGTTGTCAATTAGAAAAAAAAAATGTTTGTGAAATTGAGTGGTTAGTAGAAAAAAATAACATTTTCTTAGAAACAGGCTATATATATGAAAAAAATTTCCAAAATCACCGAACCCGATCTCCTGAGATTTTTCCGAAATCTCTCCGAGATCTCTTTTCCTCCCCCTTTCCGAGATGGAACCGATATTCGAGGCCGAAAACCTTGCTCAGAAATACATTTTTGGATGATGTTCTCAGATTGTCATCAATTTTAGGCAGGCAACTTTATGTATCTTATTAAATCAAAGAGACCATAGTCCTGTGACAATGAAATGTGTGATAATATACATTGTTCTCAGCATTGTTGCAGTATAGATGTAAGGCATCGAAGTAGTTGCCTAGTGCAGTTGGTTCGCCAAGGTCCCGGGTTTGAACCGAGTTATCCCCTCCCCCATTTAAAAAAAAATACCTACCAGAAAAAAAATAGATGTAAGGCATCGAAAATACAACATATGTAGCACTGACGATTTACCAGAATAACTATATTTCTAAATATAGTCATATAGCATTGAGGTTTCTTACACTTGTCAGGTTATAAGATGTTTATAGCAATAATAATATATTTGCACATGCTCAAGCGTAGACAATGTTCTTGAATCTTAAAATCGAAAAGAGACCTGCATCCTGGATAAGGCAACTGCCTTCTGCTTAGGCTGTCTGCCCAGGCAAAAGAGCCAGCTGCCTCGCCCCTCCTAGACAGTGTTAAACATAGCTTGCTAGCAACTAGGAGATGGTAAAAGGAAATTGCTAACACATCCGCACCTAGCCATAATAAGAAACAAAGATGAAATTCTTACTGAGACAAGGTTTTCATATGCGCCAAGATCATATGGATGTCTATAAACATTTCCAACTTTTTCTGCCAGCCACATAGCTCTGACACCTTCATGGTACTACAAAAGGCAATATGGAATAAGGATTCTCAATCAATTGATTGTCCACAAATTACTGGTAGATATACGAACCTCAATAGTTGTCTTGTTATGTAAGATAAGGTAAATGTGCCAACCCAGCAATATGCTTAGAGCTAAAGTTAAGGGAAATAGTAGCACCCCACATATGATCTGCAAAAGACAATGCTCAGCAACATGGCAACTTGAAAATATTTCCATCTATATAAATATAAATACATACATATGAAGTTCTGAAAGAACCTCCAGTTTGTCGCTGATCTGTAGGAAAATCATATGCAGCACTACCCACAAGCAACACCTAAACAATCAAAATATCATTTCTTAGGAAATTATATAAGTTTTCTCTTTAGAACATTATAAACTTCATGGTCACTCATTCTCTAAAAGAAAATTGATATCATACCACGGAGTGAATGCAGGCAATCACAGCATGCAGCACAAAGACAAAGAAAACCTTGTAATTTGCATGCCCAACGCAGTTATTTATCCAGACACAGTGATGATCCTGCAAGCATAAGGTCCTGTTATTTAATTTCCTCAGGAACTTCCCGAAATAAATGTAAGTGACTGTACATACCATTCTCAAAATACATCTTTTGCAAACACGACAATGATGTGCCCGGGCAGGTTTATAATGTGAACACTTCTGACAGTATCTCAAATCACCACCCTGATAGAAAACAAATCAAAACAAGGAGTTACGAAACAGAGGCTTTAATATTTTTGACAAGAATTTTCAAGCTGCCAAAATAATGGATAGTGACAAATTAGACTCACGAGAGAAAGATCAAAAAATTTACACCTAGGATAAAAAGGGAATGCCTCTGAAAGTATCTCAGGTCACTACTCTCAATAGATATATATCATAGCATGACGAACATAGGCTTCGCTACTCCTATAAGAATTTTCAAGCTACCACAAACATCATGGGTAGAACAAAACAAGCTTCACAAGTAAAAAGGCCCTGAAGATTACACATGATTAGTAAAAGGACAGATTGAGGCAAGCCATCCTTCTCCTATATCTTCAAGTGAAACAGAACCCTTATTTCCATAAACCACAGTGAACCGATGTGAAAGAATTGTACGACAGCAACATCATAAATTCTACCATATTGTATTGAAAGAGTAATGATAGAGGGAAAATCTTGATCTACTAAAATCTCTCCTAATAATGAAGCAATAAACCAACCAATAACTATAAGTAAAGAAGAAAGTTGCAAGGTTATCTGTGGCTAAGCAGAGTAGGTTTCCCCTCAAGTAAGAAATATGGACCCGGTCCACATGGGACTTCTTCTTTTTTTTGGAAAGTGGATAGTACCACTATATGTATTAAATGAAAAGAAGATGTACAAGTGTAGTCAAAAGCTCCCAAAAAGAGACCTATACAAAATCACACCAGGCGGTGTGGGGCAGTCAACCCCCCCCCCCAACAAAATAAAAAAAGGTGAGTTGAGGGCATTCACATTATGTAGAAACTCCGCCCATTCCCTCTCTCTTGTACAAAGGAAAGAAATATGAGAGTCCTCCACTCTAGTCTCCCTCCTAAAGATCTTCTTGTTCCTTTTACACCAAAGGGACCATAGAGTAGCATGCAGAATGAGCCACCAAAGAACATGATCATCTCTGAGAGGCCAACTCTTACCCCAGGACCCGATGAAAGGCTGCACGTCAGTCTGTCGGCAGAGTACACATCGGGCTCTCAAGGCCACACCATCCCACACTGCCTACGAGTAGGGACAGCCTACAAACAAGTGATCCACGGACTCTTCCTCCAGACCACACAAGCAACATGTTGGCTGACTACCCGATAGGAAGCGAAAGAGTCTGTCTCTAGTGGGAAGCCTCCCGTTAGAAATCCTCCAAATCAGAAGCTTCAACTTCAATAGGCTCCTCGGTCTCCAGATGTGGGGAGCAAGGCTATGACGCACTCCGCCTTCAGATTTGATGGAGTAGGCAGACCTAACAGAGAAGATCCCCTCCCTACTCCATCTCTAAGTCCACGCATCCTACCTGAGGGGGTGCGGGGCAAAGTCAAGGAGAATATGAAGGAGTACCTGGAACTGCTCCAACTTGACACCACTGAGGTTCCTCCAGAAAGTCAGCGCCCAGGTGCCCCCAGAGAGGTGAGGATCAAATGTCCGGTCAACCGGCCCCAAAGAGTCAGCCAAGATCATGAATAAACTAGGAAAAGAAGTCTCCAAAGTGAAGTCAACGCACCGTCTGTCCTTCCAGAAAAGACAATGGTTGTCTTTCCCAAGACGGACCCGAACACCAGAAGAGACGGAGTCCGTGCAAGAGAAGATGTCGCGCCAAATAGGAGACGTCTATACTAGAGCTGGAAAGTCTTAAGTCTCAAACTCTCCTCTTGTCGTAATACCTTTGCCTGATAAGCTGAGCGAAAGACCTTCATCCCCTGCTCCCAACCTCCATATCCACTTACTCAAGAGAGCCAAATTGAAGTCATCCACATTCTTGATCCCAATACCCGTTCCTTGGGAGCAACCACCCTCCCCCACCTGATATCCTGTCAACTCGTACACCTCCCCCCACTCTCATGCCAAAAGAACCTTCCCTAAATGGCTTCGATCTTCTTCATCACAATCTTTAGGATGCGGAACACAGAAAGATAGTAGATGGGTAAACTATCCAAAATCGATCTACAAAGGACTAATCTGTCCCCATAAGATAGTAGCCTCACCTTCTAACCAACCAGTCTAGCCTCATACCTCTGGATAATAGGAAACCAGTCAACACACCGAAGAGTCCTTGGTGTGAGAGGAAGACCCAAGTATGAAATAGGGAAATCCCCTATATGACATCCCAAGATGCGAGCAATCCTATGAAGTGACTTGCCCTCCATATTAACCCCAACAATCAAACTCTTGTTGAAGTTAACCTTCAAGTCGGTAACTCCAACAAAATTCTCGCCACATACATCTACCTCTCATCCTCTGCCAGAAACAAGATGGTATCATCAACATACTGCAAGTGGGTGACCGAGAGATCACCTCTCCCAACCTGGAATCTCCTGATCAAACCTACAGACTCTGCTCTCTACCACACCCTGCTAAGAACATTAGTCACAAGCACAAAGAGAAGAGAAGACATAAGATCTCCCTACTTGAACCCCCTACCACTATGAAAGAACGAAGTCCGCCTCCCGTTAACAAGAACCGCAAATGATGCAAATGAGATGCAATACTTGATCCAACCAATCCATCTATCCCCAAAATCCATCTTCTCCAACACATCAAAGAAACAAGACCAGTTGACCCTATCATAGGCCCTTTCAAAGTCTAACTTCAAGACCACCCCTCCCTTTCTTTGAGTCTCTTCATGGCATACAAGCACTCATGGGCCACCAAAAAATTATCATGCATATGACGTCCCCTGATACAGACTCCCTAGAAGCAACTGACCACCCTACTCATAACTCTCTTCAATCTCCCTACAAGCACCTTAGTGATGATCTTGTAAGCACCATTAAACAAACTGATAGGCCTGAAGTAACAAAAGTCTTGTGCACCTTGTTTCTTGGGTATGAGACCAATGTGCTCATCCGAAGAGATGGAGAGTTCACCCACCCGAATGTAGGTAATGGTATTCACTCTCCTCCTCCCAGATACTATGCGTTGAAAGTAAGTAATATTTATGTCTCCCTCTTTGATCAATCTATCCCTCAATCTCTACCTCTAATAGATCTCCTCCTAGAAAGGATCTCATCAAACTGACATCTCAGAGTGTCTCTCACCCTCCTATCCTTTGCATCCATAAGTCCCGACTCCTCCAAGCTATCAACCCCCTCTATCTACTGAAGAATTATATCCTCAACAACCCTCCCCGAGAAGGTTTTTTGTCTACCTCCCAAGTCTTGAGAATATGAGCAGTATGTCCCAATATGGAGACAAGAGTAACCATAGCAGAGCTGTCAATATCTTGTGCAAACCAAGCTCCCCTGACAATGTCCATGAAATCTACCTCCCTAAACCAAAACTTCTCCAACCTGAATGTGAACCTCATGTCCTCAAATGACTGGTCTTCAAAAAGATAGACTTGTGATCCGACACAGATCTAGTCAATGGAAGCACATGTACATGAGGATAATGATCCTCCCAATCAACAGAAATCAAGAATCTATCCAGTCTCGAACAAGAAGCATCAGCTCGCATGTTGAATCAGGTAAAACGACCATGCGCCATGCCAATATCCACCAGAGCCGCCTCCTCAATGAAAGTAGTAAAGTCATCTATGTCCTGTGTGAATACTATCACCCGACCTCTCCCACGGGACCGCCAAGGCATTAAAATCCCCTCCAACACACCACGACCTATCGGACGAAAAGTGTAGGCTGATAAGCTCCTCCTATAAAAGTCGCTTCTCCTCTCTCCCCTGTCATACACCTCAGTGAAGTCCCATGAGAAGCCATTCTTGACCGAAGTGAAATGAAGGGAGATGGCCCACCTACTAATGTGTCTGTCCACCATCAACTCATCAACCTCATAAGGGTTTCATAGGATTATGATGTCCCCTGACCAGCCCTCCGCCGGGGAAACAACATCCCTGGAGAGTCTAGCACCCCCTAACTCCCTCATAAGAAGCTCCTCATCCCCTTCAAATTTGATTTCTTGAATACACATAATATCAATCTTGCATCTCCTCACCAGCTCCTTAACCGCCCTCTTCTTCTCCACCCCCCCCCAAACCTCTCACATTCCAATAGAGTATCATCATGAAGACACCATGGTATCCCTCTCCTCCCCTTCCCCTTCCTTTTCCCTCACCCCTTTCTGCTGAGCCCTTTCCTTCTGCAAGATAGTTGACCACCTCTTACAAATATTGGTACATAGCCCTCTCACATCATTCTCAACCCCCACTTCGAAGAAGATACCCACTTCATCGGCAATCTCTCTCACCTGGTCCTCCATCATTTTTTGGATAGCTGTCATAATCTCCCTCACCTCCTCCCTAGTCATGTGATACTTCTTTTTCTGCTCCCACCTTCTATGATCAGGGCCATCGATCCCCCCTGGCAATGCTGGCAAGGCAGTTTCTTCCTTGGAAAGATCCTCGTCCTCAAAATCTTGCACCTCATACCCCTGGTTACGGTCTTCGGGTCATCCCAGATGACCTGCTCCGATTTCACTACCTCCCTGTGTAAGCCATCCTTTGAAGACAACCATTGGGCGGCCTGTAGCAGTAACAGACGAACGACGGGCAACGGAGAGGCGTCGAATAGCATCGGCCTCCTTTGGATCCCCTGTGAGTAAGGCCGGTTTCGGTAAAGACAAAGTCCGACAGTGGCCACTGGCCCCCCTAGTTCCCTTTTCCAGCGAGACATCAACCACCACTTCTTTTCCTCTCTCGCCGACAGCTGTCGGTTGCCACCCCTGCACCCCCTGTGTAGGCCAAGCAACCGAGCCACCCTCCCGACCTTGGCGAGGACGACGACAGTTGACGAGGGGGAGCCGATGACGAGCGGATGGCCCACCATCGACAGGCTCTGCTTCAACTACGGCCGCAACTCCTCTAGTGAGATCGGGCGGGGGAGATGACTCATATTAGGTCCCAACGACCCATTACGAAACGGAGTCACGGGTAAGTTGTGGGTCTTCCCATCCAACCCACCAGCCCGCTCCACTACGAAACCCGAACCCTCGCCTGTCTTAGAGCCCAGACAGGCTTGATCCGCGCCATTCAAACCCGACTGGGCGCTACAAGGCAGCCAATTCAATCCGTACCATTCAAACCTGACTGGGCACTATAAGGCGGTCGATTCACGCCATTCAAACCCGACTAGGCGCTACAAGGCGGTCGATTCAAAATTGAATCGACCGCCAACTCCCGCCCGAGCCATACGTCGTCTACTTGTCGACGCTACTCCTATTGCCCTAACTGCGAAGTCGGCTCCGCCGCCTCTTCCTCCAACAACCGCAACCTGTCTTGGTCGTCGAGGACAACAGAGATAAGAGTCGGGATGTCCAAGAGGTTGGCCACCTGAACCACGGCTACCACTGACGTGCGAGAGCTCATGGGAGAGAATCCGAAGTTGCCGACCTCCACATGACTGAACCCTCTGGCCAGAAATGTCATTCCTCCGTCATCACAGAGAATAATCAGGACCCCCTCAAAGACAACAAAGCACCTTCGCACTGGCAGGTTAGGAAAGGTGCCTCTGGTCTCCAACCACCGTATGAGCCGCGGACCAGAGCTCCTCCGACTGTGAGACAGCCCACCACCACCATCCTTTCCACAACGTCCTCCTCCTCCCCCACTGTAAAAAAGGTGGAGGAAGTGATCCTCAAGACCTCCCAGCCAACTCCAGATGCCTCCACCAAACGCCTCTGGACCTCCTCTACCATCGCCCGACCTTCGAGCACGAAGACACATAAGCACCTCCGCAGCCACGCCCGCCTACCCTGCAAAACCTCCGTCGAGAGCTCTCCAGCATTAGACCATCTCCTACTAGCCGGCCCCAACACTGGTGGGGAGGTCCTGAGAGCATCCAAATGCGGACGATGCCCCCCATGTCTGCCTAAGGCCCCTACGAACTGCGACCCCTGCCGTTGGCAGAATCGCTTGATGTGGCCTTGACGGCCACAATTGAAGCAGGTGGGAGGGTTGTCGGCGACCCAACCCCCCACACGACGAGCGCCCCCGCCTCAGTCGAGCTCCAGCGAGCAACGGCGAAACATTGACCTAGACCCCCAAAACCCCCCTTTTCCCAGAGCTTCTCTCCTTAGAAAATGCTAGAGAAAGAACAATTTAATTATATTATTATTGGGACCTCTATTGACACTTAAGTCTCATAATAGGGTCCAATTTTCAAATATAGGCAAATGTCGAGCATTTGTATCCACAAAAAATGGGTATAGTTGAATCAGATTTTGGATATTCCAACTTATGTTTTTTTTTGAGAAGTGGATGGTAATACAATTGTATTAATTGTATTAAAAAAATACAAATATATTAGTCAACTCTCAAAAATCCCTATACAAAGATTCCACATCGAGACAGTGCTCCCCTTGCTAACCAACAAAAGGAAAATATAGGAGTCGTGAGACTCCACTTTACATAAATAATTCACCCACTCACATAGTTTCTCACAAACAAAAGAAACCATCCTATCCTCTACTCTCGCTTCACCTCTGAAGATTCTGCAATTTCTCTTGCCCCACGAAGTCCATAGAGTAGCATTAAAGATGAGCCACCAAATGAGTCTATCCCCTTTTATATTCCACCTCTTGTGCCATTTGAGAAGGAGATGGTGCACACACTCAAAAGGGCCAAAAGAGTGGTGAATCCTATGACCAATATTTAGCCCAAACCTCCTTAAAGAAGGAGCATCATGTGAATAGGTGGTTTGAATCTTCCTCCACCTCCCCACATAGGCAGCACAAGGTGGGTATACCCTGGATGATGGGGTCAATCCTATCACATGTGGGTAGCCTGCCATGTGAAATCCTTCGTATCAACAACTTCACCTTCAGTCGGCTCTTAGGAATTGCGGGGCAAAGTGGTGGCATACCCCTCCGTCTAAGATGAGAGAGTATGCAAACCTGACGGAGAAAACTCCCTCCTTCTCCCATCTCCACAGCCACTTGTCTGCCCTACTGTCCTCTGGTCTGTAATCTAGGAGGAATAACAGGAGTCCCTCCAACTGATCCATCTCCTCTTGTGAAAGATTCCCCCTGAAGATAGGCACCCAGGTGCCTTTTGAAAGTTGTGTCAAAAGAATAATGCCACCGATGCCCTGGGTGCCGCTACAATAGCAAAGAGCTCCAAGAAGGATTCTTCTAGAGTGAAATGCTCGCACCATCTATCCTTCCAAAATAAGCACCTCTGTCCATTTATCTAGACCGACATGGACGCTCGATCTGATGATGTCACCGCACTGAAGGATGCCTCTCCAGATCGACGAGACATTATGCACAGATGTCCGTGACAAATCCCAATCTTTGGCCCTACTATACTATCTCTGCCTAATGAGTTGCAACCATAGCCCGCTATCTTCTGCTCCAAGCCTCCCAGCCATTTGCATAATAGTGCCAAGTTGAAATCTCTGATATTCTTGATGCCCACACCTCTTGTTTTCTTGTTTCTACAAACTCTGTCCCAAGAGATGTCATGCCATCCCCTACCATTGTCTCCACTTCCATGCTAGAAAAATCTGACTTGAATGGACTCCAACTTCTTGGCCACAGTTTTGGGGATACCGAAAATGAACAAATAATAGAAAGGTAAGTTGTCGAGCACCGATTTGCAAAGCATCTTCTCCCCTCATAAGAGAGGAGCCTTGCCTTCCATCCTGCAAGCCATCATGCCATCCCCTGCCATTGTCTCCACTTCCATGCTAGAAAAATCTGACTTGAATGGACTCCAACTTCTTGGCCACAGTTTTGGGGATCCTGAAAATGAACAAATAATAAAAAGGTAAGTTGTCGAGCACCGATTTGCAAAGCATCTTCACCCCTCATAAGAGAGGAGCCTTGCCTTCCATCCTACAAGCCTGGACTCGTACCTCTGCACAACTGCCGGCCAATCACTACAATGTAGCACCCCTGGGGAGAGTGGTAGGCCCAAGTAGAAGAAAGAAAATTCTCCTATATGACAGCTCAAAATAAATGCTGCTCTCCTGAGTCCCCTCTCCTCCATGTTGACCCCAACTATACGGCTTTTGTTGTAATTCACCTTTAGTCCACTTATCTCCTACAGCAACTCCACCATCAACCTAACATCATACAACTAGCTCTCCTCATCTACTAGGAAAAAGATAGTGTCATCAGCATACTGCAGATGCCTACTGCCAACATTGCGGTGCCCAACCTGAAAACCTCTAATGAAACCTGTCCTTTCAGTCCTCAGCCACATCCTACTCAAAATCTGTGCAACCAGGACAAACAAAAAGGCGGACATAGGGTCACCCTGACGAAGCCCCCTACCACTATGGAAAGAAGAAGTGGGCTGCCCATTAACAAGGATAGCGAAGGCAGCCGAGGAGATACACTCTCAAATCCATCCAATCCATCTCTGATCAAATCCCATCTTAGCCAATGTCTATAGTAGGCACAGCCAGTTAACGGTTAACACTATCATATGCCTTCTTAAAATCCAACTTCAACACTACCCCCCTCTCTCTGGGTCTTCATGGCATACAGAAACTCATGAGCAGCTAGAAAGTTCTCTTGGATATGTCTTCCCCTAATGAAAATCCCTTAATATCCACAAACCACCCTATCAATCACCCTGTGTAGTCTCATGCCCAACAACTTAGTGATGATTTTGTATGAGGTATTCAACAGACTAATGGGTCTAAAATCTAAGAAGTCTTGTGCACCCTACTTCTTTGGGATGAGGACCAAGAGGGTTTTGTTGATGCCCCTCAAATGTGCTTTACCCTCCTGGAACTCACCTAATGTCTGAATCAGGTCATCCTTATTAATATCTCAACACTTCTAAAAGAACATCATTAGGAAGCAATCTGGGCCTGGTGCTTTATCACCTGCAAGGGAGAAAACTGTATGTCTGATCTCCACCTCCGTGAATGGATTGGATAGAGCCTCACTCTCTATAGCAGAAAGTTGGGGAAGTAGACCCACATCGATGCTAGGTCTGTACATATGCTCTTTGGTGAAAAGCTTGGAGTAGAACTTCTTGGCATACATTCTGATTTCCTCCTCAGTGAGAATCTGCTCACCGACCTTGATGGAGGCAATGTCGCTGATTCTCCTCCTCCCTGAAGTGATCCTCTAAAAGTAAGTTGTGTTCCTGCCCCCCTGATCCATTTCTACCCAGATCTCTGCCTTTAATAGATCTCTTCAAAGTCTGCCCGAAGTGACTCCTTATGCAGCCTGTCAGAGTCATCCAGCAACCAGCAACCCTGCCTCCTCCAACCAGTCCAGGCCCTCTAGTTGATGGAGAATCCTCTCCTAAGCCAGTCTGCCAAGTAGGGTTTTGTTGGCGCCCCACCCCTTAAGCACCTAGGCCAAGTGTTTCAATTTAGCATTTTAGCACTGTGTTATCAAAAGCGCTAGAGACGCTTGCCTAGGCGCTGAGGCAAGGCGAGGCGACAGCAGCTAATCTCACGTCGAACAAGTTTGCTGAGGGGAGCGCCTCATGCTCGTCTGGACCACCTCAGCGCACCTAGCCCACCAGCCCAATAGCGAACCGCCAGATCCATGTCGCTCGCCCGCGAACCACGAAGATCCGCAATCCCCGATAATCGGATCCACGAAGCCCATATAATACCCTTTCACTTTCTCTTCTCTCACCAATCCCCGATCGTAACCTTAGGTCCCCCCTCTCTCACGTCTCCTCTCTCTCTCGTGTGAATGACAACGGCGAGCAATCTGCGCGGCAGACGACGACGAGTAGGTAGGTCTTCCCCCTTTCTCTCTTCTCTCTCCTAGTTCTCTCTCTCTCTCACACACACAGGGGCCGATCCCCTCTCACTCACACACTCTCTCTCTCTCACGCACACATACACACAAGGGCTCAGCCCTCTCCCATTCTCTGTCTCACTCTCACACTCACACTCACACTCACACAGGGGCCGAGCCCCACTCTCTCACTCAGTGAGTACACTCTCTCTCTCACGCACACAAACAGGGGCTCTCACTCACTATCTCACACAAGACCGACCCCCTCTCACCCACTGCCTCACATGCACGCACAGTCTCTCTCCCTCTTACTCAATGTCTCACTCTCTCTCTAGCTGCAAGAGTGCAGGGCAATCGACAAAGGCAACAGTCTCTGTTCTGTTTGGAGAATTCTTGTCAACACGGAGCTTAAACAGTCAATGTTTTTTATTTATAGTTTGATTTATTTTTGTTTAATCTTACTTAAATTTGTTGTTGATTTTTTAATTTATTATTTGATTTCTGAATTATACATTTTTGTGATATTTAGACATATAGTTTAATTTCTGAATTATATATATTTATTTAATAAAATCTCACCTCAAGCGCCACAAACGCCTAGGTCATCGCTTAGGCGTTTGAACCCCCTACTCGCCTCGATCGCCTCACGCCTTTAACTACATACGTTACCAACCCAAGTAACCATGGAAGAGCCATCATATCTTTGTACACTCCAAGCCCTCTAGACTGTCTCCATGGAGTCTGCCTCCCTGAGCCAAAGCCCTCTCAAACCTAAAACCTTGTCTCCCATCTTGGCGGTGGCTGGTCCTCAATAGAATAGGTTTGTAATCCGATGTTGGTATGGCCAAATATGTCAAGATGCTTGAGACATAGAGTATATAAGAAAGTATGAAGTAAAATGATAAATTAAAGAAGTAAAGAAACAAACACAAAGGCAATATTAAACTCAGAATATAGTACATCATTCATATTTATATTGAAGGTTGAACCACCTTAATCTCAAATGTTTTGCCCATACATTCAGAAGGCTACATTTGCATAGTAGGGAAATGGTAATAAGAAATCATGATTAGGACTTTGATGGTACATTTGGAAAAAAGGAAAGCAATACAGTTGTTCTCCATTATGCTTCAAGTCTATACAGTGTTTCATTAAATGATTTCCAACTCAGAAAGAATAAACCTATTCCAACAAAAAGAAGGAAATGAAAACATGAGGAAATGGCAGAAACTCAGAGCTGGATAAAAACAAACTTTTGAACCTCTGTTACAAGGCTATGGAGAATGCAAGAAATCTGGGAATAAAGAACTGAGCAGCATATGGATGAGAACCCAACAATATTAAGTTTTAAGAAGGATTCAGCATTAAAGCATCAACCACAAGAAAACACCAAAAACCACTCCCTGGTTAATCATGCTTCTGCATTTAGTGACAAGAACATAGACCTTAAATGAATGAAAATCTGTCAGTATAAGAAAGAAGAGGACTGCTAGATAGCATGTATTTCATGTGCACTTCCTCCAAGGAGATCTGTGAGCTTGTGCACGAGACTGGCCAAACTTTGTATGTTAGGTTGAATTCCAAGGCTGCAAAATCACTAGCACAAGATTGTATGTTGCAACAAATACAAGAGCATGGCAGATTCTTCTTCATAGTGACCTTAAAGTATCCGAAGACCGAGAAAAAAATGTGAATATTATAAGAAAAAGACTCTGAAAGATTGCTGGAGCTCACTGGATTTATAACAGGAGTTGTTAGGAGTTGAGCCACAATGCTTGAATGATGGTCCAGTGGAGGCTTACGGGTGTTTGTTTACATTTTTTTGGACATTTTCTCTCTCAAAATTCATTTTAGAGAGAAAATGGAGCCCATACCATGTTTGGCTTCACCTCTCCTAATTTGATGGAGGTGGTTTAGTCTTCAATAACTTTCCTCATAAACAAAACAATTCATGAGTTGTTTGTTTTTTATGAAGGCCCACATCCCAGCTATCAAACCACACAGTTCCCTCTCATACCATGTCTTGGTTACCTCCTCCAAATATCCCTCTCCTCTCAACCATTTCCTTCTTTTTAGAAACCCAAAGCCACTATTGGAAATTTTCCTCCTAATTCCTCCAAACTCCCTTAAAAATGGTCACAATTTTGCCAAACAACAAGATAATTAAAATGCAGTAACTTTAGAAATTAGGATAAATAATTTAATGAAATGATTTTTAAGTATGAAATAGCTTCACAAGAAAAAAAACAATCCCGAACACCCTATTATCCTTTTTAGTGTCAAGAGGTTTAAGGGGAGGAAAGCGTCCCTGCTTGTCTCTTCATGAACCATGGTATAATGCGTATAAAACATTTTCTACAGCAATTAAGGGTCCTTGAGCCATTTACATAGGGTTCCATGTACACATACATTATTAAACCTTTTCTATTAATGAATTATGGCCTGGACAACCTCCAAAGGAAACAAATTACACAACATCAAAATAAGTGACTTGAACTCAATGCTGATAGCATGCCACTTTCAGCAGAAGAAACCATCATCTCTATGTGTCCAATATTATGGTAGACATTTTGACCATATGAGTGACTTTGCATGCAGACTCTGCTTCATATGTGAAGGTCTCAAGTTCAAAGCCACATGAGAAAACCCACCTCCACAACCTGCGGGAGGTTCGCATGACTAGGGGAATAATTCAAGTGCCCATGGACTTGGTCCTGCACCTGTGTCCAGAAGGTTGAGGGGCTTTAGAAGCTTTCCCTCAAATACATGCACCCTGTTGGCATAGCCCTCCTGACGAACAGGTAGCCCAAATATCTCGTAGGTAAGTAAGTGACAGAGGAGTTTACCCCAGTTTGAATACCTTCAGAAAAAAAAAATATGGTAAACGTCTAATGAAGATTAAGGCTTTCATGTGGCTGCTATTTGAAAAAGAGTTGTTACCAAGTTATACAGAAGGAAATGGGATTTGGATTGTGATACTTCTTGTGTATTTTGCTCTGTTCAGCAGGAAACTGTAGATCATTTATTATTTGCTTGTGATATCAGTCAGGAGGTGTGAAAGATATTTGGTAGGTTGCTGGAGTTCCAGATAGACTTCTCAACTTTGGAGAACCTGTGTAGTTATTTTTGTACTCTGAAATTGCAGACTCAAAGCAAAACCAGGAAGAAGATCATTTCTATTATTCCTTGTGCTATTTACTCAAGTATTTGGTGGGAACACAAGTTTTTTTTTCCAGGGAAGTAGACTTCATGTTGAAAATATCTGTTTTCAATTTTTTTCTCTTTTGTACATTTGGAGTAGGCATCTTAATAACTTGTCTGCCGAGAAGTGGTATAAGAATATAGCGCCTTTTTCTTTGATGAAGGATCTCTCCTCTTCTCAGGTTGTATCACCTCTGTTTAGTTAACAAAATTGGTGGTGCAATCCACTTTTTCTTCAAAAAAATCGTCCTTATGTGCAGCTTATGACACTGTAGTTATAGTTCACATGGCTAGTAGGTCTGTGGTGTTGTTTTATGTGGCAATACCTTTGCCAGGTATTTGAATAACGGGGAACACAAATTAATGTGGACAATGATCTCCCACTTATAAACTTGAAGTGCTGAACAGCATCCTGTACACAAAATGCTAAATGCTGCTAGGGATCCAGACAACATACACCAGGAGGCAAGCCTTGAATTGAACCCAACTGAAAGCAGGTTCATATGTTTGCCCCATTTCAGCAAAGAAGAAAAGGTTTTCCTTTTCCCTTTCAAGCTAGAGCTTCTTTATTGCCTCTTCTTAGCTCGTTCAGAGCATCCACAACTGAGTTTTACTAACATGATTACATAGGTGGAAAATCCACCTTCACTCAGGAATTCTAAGGCCAACAAGAATGTCATAACTCACAACTTTTCTGCCATCACGAGCTTGAGCTCCTACAACAAGAAAGTCCAGTGACACAAGGGCATTTCTCAACCACATGGAAACACAGTCCGATGACTATAAAAATTGCAGTTTTTTTCAAATAAAAACGACAAGATCTTTGAAATGCCTTGGCAAGAAAGGAAAACCAAAGGTAAATTCACAAACACGTGAAGGCTACACGGTGCAACATCACCATGGCCATAATGGTTTAAGCATTGAAAACTAGACAAAACCTAAGCTCGTTCTCCAACGCCCCAAGCAATCTATGACTACACTTTTCTACGGAAAAACCCCAAACGCGATGACACCTCTAGTTACCAAAAATTTGTAAAAAAAATCCTCGCCCTAGCTTGGGCCAAAACATTTCTAACACAGAGAACAAACACATCAACAAAGGTGGAAGACGTATAGGTGCGGGAGCCCGGCGAGGGAAGAGGCGCACCTTTCTCTTGATCTCGTGGATAGGCATGCCGGGGTCCTCGATGTCGGGCATGTACGCTGAGGGCACGTGGCCGGGTTCGCGGGAGATGGCCATCACGTAGGTGGCGACGCACATGAACACGAGGGCAGAGAAGGCGGCGGCATTCATGAGCCCCGCCGCAGTGGACAGCCCCAGCCACCCGTCGATCACCACGAACACTGTCGCGTAGTACAGGTAGCCGATCGCCAGGAGGACCAGCATGATCGGCAGCGAGATGCACCTCGGCCGCCCCATCCCCTCCCTAGCGCCGGCGCCGGCGCCGGCAGTGCTCCACCCCCCACCCCCAACTCCCCGGCCGCCCAGGAAGCGCCGCGAGAGATCTGGAGGAGAAGAAGAAATCTAAACTTGGAAAGAAGGGAAAGGGGACAGAGAAATCAGAAATGGAGGTCCCTCAGCGTGGACTCCTCGTCGGAGCTGCTGCTTGCGAAGAGACGAGACGGATGGGTCAAATAGTTAAATCGTCTGTTCTTCACTTCTTCTCTCGTTTTTTGGTTTTGCTTTTTTTTCTGCGCTCTCGTACCCTTTTTTTCTAGGGATTTTGTAAACAAATTCTTATATTTTTAACGAATTGTGGATTAGTTCCCCAGTTACAACTATTTCTCTGTGAATTTTTACAATCTTTTAACTTTCGCTAAATAGTCCATCTGGTTCACAAACGTGAGAAAAAAAAATATTTTAAGTAAAATATTCTCCCCTGACGTTAGATTTTATTTGAAATCTCTAAACTATCCTCTTTATTTGAGTCCCCTCACCCCAACTATTAGAAAAGGAGAGAGAGACCCCCTTCCCCCCCACACACCGTCCATTCGATAGCCCATATCATCCGCTCCCATTGACATCACCCCATCGATGACGACAAGTGCTGTGCACCCATTCGGCAACCTCCCATCGATCGCTCCCTGCACATCACCCCCATTGACGACGACGAGGGCCATCTGGCACCCCCCCCACTGGCCGCTCCCCCGCATATCCTCCCCCCATTGACGACGACGAGCGCCATCCGACACACCCCCCACCGATTGCTCCCCCGCACATCCTCTCCCAACTATGACAACCAATGTCATGCGCCGGTAGTCCCCATCATCCACATACATTGTCCTTCATCTTGGAAATGACTATTCATGGGTATAAATTTTCTACTAGATCTAAACACTGAAATCAAAGGGAATCAAACGATCAAGAAAAGTAAACTCGAGTCGAAGCGCATAGTCACTTTTTTTAGAGTCATTCTGCCCTTACTCCGGTGCAGATAGACTTCACGACAAAATTTCTCCTAAGATACGACGACCCAGACCTATGGTGACGCGAAGGTGCATTCCAACTCGCGTTGCCAGGGCGAACACCACTATGACAGGAGGCCCTTGCAAGAAGAAGAAGATGATGGGAGAGAGGAGCGTAAGAGAGACAGTCATCGGGGTAAGAGAGAACCATAAGCCGTACCTCTCATAGGAAATCGACTCTTCTCAAAGTTAAACGGTCAAAAAAAATAAAAATAAAAGGCAAGGCAAGGTCATGTGTGTGAGAAAGAGGTTACGGGCCAAAGAACCTACCAACTTAAATAATCCAACCTCTATAGTCACCTCAAAGGAGTACACAACAAATACAAGAGTCTCAACTAAAAGTAGATGAAAATATTTTTCATTTGTCAATGTGGGACTAATCAACACGAAGAGAGACTCAAACCTTTTAAATTTTAAAACATAGATTCCAACATTCGTCAACCAAGAAAAAATTTTAAAAGTTGAGACAGATTTACAAGAGCTTGAGATGACATGCATAAGTGAAGGTGTCTTCCGACTTGAACCTTCACATAGTGATATACTTCTCTTCCTCCACAGATCTAAGTGAACTATGTTTTGAACTTAGACTCTTATGAAGAAGGTTTCATACAGCACATATATCATTAGTCAATAATGGTGTTCTCACAGGATAGCACTTTCTGACAATGTGTTTTGTATCTTATTTTATGAGTGCTCTAGAGATTAACTCCAAAGATCTCATAGATTGCGGCCACACAATTACACTCACATAGGTGAGTCCTCCAATGTGCAATGATATATATTTACACCTTGTCACGTAGACCTTTGGACTCATTAAGAGTTGTAACTCATTCTTTACTATTCCAGAATAAGCACTTCATCATAGGGATGGACATTGAGACACCAGTATCCAACAAGTGCTCTCTAATATACACCCATTCAACTTATTTTCCCATTGAACCTGTGTTATGAGATCTCCAAACATCAGATTGAGTTACTATTGATGGTGTTTAAAAATGGGCTTAAGTCTTATCCTACTCAATGATTGTTCAACCAACTTTCTATTCAATCCCTTGGTTAGAGGATCAGCTCACATAGTCTAAAGAGACTATTCCTTTGTTCATGTACTCTCTCACAAATTTCAACTTTAACCTTATATGAGTATTCAACTTAGCATTTACTTTCTCACTTTTAACCTTAGCTATTGTAACTTGGCTATCACATTGAATAGAGATAGCATGGATTGACTTACTCAGCAAGGGAAGCTCAACCATAAGGTTCTTCAGTCATTCTGCTTCTCTACCGATCACTTCGACTGCCACTAACTCAGCCTCCATGGTACACCGAGCTAATATGATTTGTTTGGTGGATTTTCAGGCAATTGTACCATCACCTATCATAAACACAAAGCCAATGGTACCCTTTCATTGGACTTTTATAGTCACCCAATTGACATTACAATATCCTTCCATTATAGTAAGATATATTCCGTAATGTAATGCATAAAATAAGGTACCTTTTAAATATTTGCATGTTCTTTCAAGTGCATGCTAGTGCATTTTGTTAGGACAATGTGTATATCTACTAAGTCTATTCACAGGAAAAGAGATTTCAGGTCTATTATAATTTGACAAATACATCAAACTACCAATTAACTGTGAATATCTGAGTTGTTCAACACATTCACCATGGTGTTTTTTAAGTATGACACTAGTATCAAAAGGAGTACTTACAAGTTTACAATCATATAGACCAAACATTCTCAAGACTTTCTCAACATAATGAGATTGTGATATAGAATAGCCCTCATGTGACTTTAGAAGCCTAAGCCCCAGTATCACCTCTACCTCTCCCAAATCTTTCATGTCAAACTTACTATTTAGAAATTGTTTGGTTTCATTTATCAACATCAAGTCATTGTCTAATATCAAGATATCATCAACATAAAGATATAAAATAATGCAAGTACCATCAAATAATTTAATATACAAGTATTTATCAGATTCACACGAAAAAAAACTATTAGAATAGGTGACTGGGTCAAATTTTTGATGCCATTACTTAAGGGTTTGCTCAAGTACATATAAAGACTTCACCAACTTGCATACTTTATGCTCTTGGTCGGAAACTATAAATCCTTTTGGCTGATCCATTTATATTTCTTCATCAATATCACCATTCAAGAATATAGTTTTCACATCCATCTGGTGAACTTTTAGATCATATATAGAGACCAATGCAACAAGCACACTGGATGTAGTCATCTTAACCACGGGAAAATACGTATCAAAGAAATATATTCTCACTTTATGTCTGAAGCCCTTAGCAACCAGTCTAACCTTATATTTGTCAATGGAGCCATTTGGTTTCAATTTCTTTTTAAAAATTCATTTACAACTAATTATTTTGGTACCAGATGGAAGATCCAATAGTTCTCAAGTGTAGTTACTCCTGATTGATTCCATTTCTCCATTGACTGCTTCATTATAGAATGTAGAATCAGTAGATGACATGGCATCTTTAAAAGTTAAAAGATCATCCCCTACTAGATATGAACTGAAGTCATCTCCAAATGATTTTTTTATTCTAGTTCTTTTACTCCTTATAGGTTCTATGTCTATATCTAAATGATCATACTGAACAGGACTAGAAGTGTTAGATGAAGGAATCAAAAATGAATCTACACGTACAATATCCTCAATCTTAAAAGAAAAGATATCCTCGTAAAAAATTATATCACTAAATTTACAAATAATATTAGCAGAAATATCAGAAATATCAGATTTAATGATGAGAAATCTATAAGTAGAACTATTTTTGACATAATCAATAAAAACGTCATCTATCGTATTAGAACTAATTTTTCTCTTCTTATTCTCAGAAATTTTTATTTTGACTAAACAGCCTCAAACTCTCAATAATTTATAATTTGATTTTCTTTTAAATCAGATTTCAAAAGATGATTTATCTTTTGCCTCGTGAGAAACATAGTTAAAGACATGACATGCAGATAGCAAAACTTCTCCCCACATGTCATCAGATAATCCTGAGTTACATTGTTGTGCCCCTGTGGTCTTGATGATTGGTTTTGATGATAGCAAACACTATAAGTCACCATATGCATGTGTGCAACCTTGTTGATTCATTTAAGTGCATTCATATGTGTTCATGGATTTGTGAATGTGTGCTTGTGAATGACATTCCACTATATTTATCTGGCATCTGGTCGATGCATTCATATAACAGAGTCAGCATAATTGCATTGAGCATACTGTCAGTACACTGCATGCAAAAGTGGGTCGACCCCCCTTCTTAGATGGGTCGACCCCTCCTAGACTTCCAAGTCAATACACTGCCAGCACACACGTTCAAAGTCTCTACATTTGAAGTCTACACAGCTGTAAGCACTTCAAAGTTCACACACTACATTGCATGCGAGACCTTAAGTCTATACATTGGTCCGTTGTCGTAGACTAAGTCTATACACTACTTGCATCCTCTTCAAGCCTATACATTGGTCTTAGCATATGCATTCATAAAGTCTATACACTCTTCGGTTGGCTTCAACTGAAGTCTGTACATCGGCATGCATTACTTCAAGTGTGTACAGAGCCGTTTGCGTCGTTCATAAAGTCCATACATTCACTGTAGCTTGCTTAGCTGAAGTGTGTACATCCATCGGTTCTTAGTTGGGCCAAGTCTGCACATTGTTGGCCATTGCACACGAAGTCTGTACAGCACTCGCCATCATGCTACTGCTAAGTCTGTACATTGGCCAAGTGTGTACAGAGTCCTTTGCATCGTGTGCATTCTTCATTAAAGTCTATACATTCTCATCCGTCTTAGTTAACGTCTCACGCTGTTCAAGTCTACAGTGTCTAGAAGTCTATACATCGTCCGTCTCATAGAGAGTGTCTCTTTTGAAGTCAAAGTCTGTACAGTCTCTCTTAACGTCTCTGCTGAACGAAAGTCTATACATTGCACTGTACATCAGACCAAGTCTGTACAGTCTCATTTGAAGTCTTTACAGTGCATCATGTCTGAAGTCTGTACACTGCACTGTAGTTTGCATGAAGTGAAGTCTGTACATCCACCTGTTCAACTTCGAAGTCTGTACATTGGTACCTTTACCTACGTTACATTCGTAAGTCTATACATTGGTACTTTTACCTACGTTGCACCTGCAAGTCTATACATTGTTCGAGTTGAGGTATGTACAGCCATTGTCTTGCCAAAGTGTATACATTGTGAGCCTTCAAGTCTGTACAGACTTTCCCTTGTTCAAGTCTGTACATCGTCCAGTTCTTTGGCAAGTCTATACCTTGTGAAAGTCCATACATTCGATTGCTTTGCCTTGGTCAAGTCTGTACAGCCATTTCCTTTGGCAATGTCTATACATCGTGCATCTAGCGTTTTTCAAGTCTATTCAACGCTGCTTGTGTTCCCTCAGAGTCTGTACAACCATCTCTGTCACTTAGCACCTCATCAAGTCTGTACATACTTAGGCTGCATAACACAAGTCTATACATCCGCACGATAGCTAGGCATTCAGCAAGTCTATACACTACGTTCATGCATTGTTCTCATCGAAGTCTATTCATTGAAGTCTATACATTGCTTCAGCTTTGCATCCACAAAGTCTGTACAATGCCATAGACTTGCATACATGAAGTCTGTACATCCATTTGCCAGCATGTATGCACAATGGTCTTCATGCATTATCTTGCTTGATGCATTCTACGTTACTCATTAGCAAGTCTGTACAGCATATGTTCCTCATATATGATCAAAGTCTGAACATTGCATCATTGTGTATGAATTGCTTTCTTCAAGTCTATACACTGCATCATATGCATACTGCAGCATGTGCCAGCAAGTCTATACACTGCATCATATATGCATATTACAGCATGTGGTAAGAAGTATGTACACTTGTCTTGCCTCACACGATCAACTCTGTACAGCCATCCATGCTTGCCTTGCTTGCTGAATGAAGTCTGAACATTGCCTTAAGTTGATACTGTCTTCGACTGATTAACTGACAGGATTGTTGGACGAGGTTAATGTGTCTGGGCACGTGACTCGAGGTGGGCACCTGGCACGTGATCCAAGAAGCTGAGATGCTGACACGTGGTAGCATCACTTGGGCGGGAGAAGTGGAAAGCACACGCCCTAAGCTGCTGCTATATATATATAGAAGACGTCTTCCTCAGAAGGAGACTGATAAGAACAGAAGAGGGCTGATCGAGACTGTGAGTGAAGTAAAAGAAGAGTGCAGCAGAAGAAAAAGAGAAAGAGAGAGAGGTCGTGAGGATTGAGAGAAGAAGAGAAGACAGTGAGAGAAAGAAGCAGAGAAGTAAAAGAAGAGGGATCCAGAGATAAGAAGCTTCATCAGCAGATCAGTTCATACTGGACTGTGGATCATATCCAGGCCAGTCAACTCCTGCGAGAGCCAAATTGTGATTTCACTTTACAGCTTTCTGTTTGCTGTGATTATTTTCATTTCTTGTTTTTGTTTCTCTTTTGTCACTTTGGTTATCTTTGTTCTTCCAATTCTCTGGATAGAGGTCGGGTCCCTCCTGGTCTGGAGGAAGAGAGGTCTGTGACCTCTGGTTTGCTGGTGACGGGGAGTCACTGGTGTGTCCCCTCCTGGTCTGGAGGAAGAGAGACTTCGGTCTCTGGTTTCCAAGTGGTTGGGAGTCACTTGGGGTGTCCCTCCGGTGTGGAGGAAGAGGGGAGGTTGTTCCCCTGGTCAAGCTGTGTGGCAGCATTCTGTTCGCAGACTGAGTCTGCAGTTTCTAGTTTGTGCTAGTGGAAGCCTCACTCCGGTTGGGAGTGAGGGGTGGATGTAGGTCTGGAGGACCGAACCACCTAAAAAATTATATGTGCAGTGGTTTGCCTTATGCGTTAGCTCCATGTCTTCTACCACCTTTCATAGATTGTCTGAGCGTTCATATTGCTATCTTGCAGTAGGTTGATTACCTTCTTCCGCTTCCGCTAGTTGATTGTTTAGGCGCGAGATAGATGTTTGTTCTTCGGTTCAAAAGAGATTCTGATTAGTTATCCAGTTTATCTATCTTGTTCTAGTTAGTGTTCTAGTTTTCATTGAGCGAAAAATTTTTAAGGGCTGGATTCATTCACCCCCCCCTCTGAATCCAGCGCACCGATCCTATCATACATGACATGAAATTTCATTAATATCCATTTTTTTTCAACAACTCTATTTGATTCGGATGAATATAGAGCTATCAACTCATAGATGATTTCATTTTTGACACAAAAATTATTCATGATATTAGACACGTATTCACCACCCTATCGGATCTCAATCTTTTAAATAATTTTTTAATTTATTTTTCAAATAGGGATTTAAAAGTTATAAATATTTTCAAAGCCTCATCTTTAGTTCTAAATAAATACAAAATATAAAATTTAAAAATATCATCAATAAATATAATAAAATATATTTTCTCACCTCTAGTTAAAGAACCTACCCCTTGAGAAATATCCTAATATATCAACTCAAATACGAAGGTGTTTCGTTCAACAAAATTAAAAGACTTCCTAAGACCTAGATACATATTTGACACTTATCATCATATTTCACATCAAATTTAAGAATTAAATCTAAATACATCGATGATACTAAAATTACCGTGACTAAATCTAACGTGCGATACAAAAGTCACCCAATTGAAACTCTTTTTTTTTACATTAAAATATTGAAATGACTCGGACTAACTTTATACCGGATCTATCCTGATACTATCAGTTGCGTGACTCAAACCGATAACATGGCAAACGATGATCCCCTTAACACCTGTGTCACCAATCGGAGGTTATAAGACTAAACCGTGTGGAGGAACAGTGCGTCGAACGGTAGGTCACCGTCACCACTGAAACGCACAAAAACTCGGTGCCCCCTCAAATGTTGGGTAAAATAAAAATTTGACAGTTTTTCATTGTGCAGTCGAGGACGAACCCCTGACAGCAGCAACAACCACTTCCACGCTTTCGACATGAGTTTGTGGGTCATTGGACGTAAAACATCACAAAACACGGTAAAATATAACATTCCATGCATCAAACGAGGCATTTTTCAGCATTTTGCATCATTAGAAACAGCTCAAAGAAAAGGTAATCTTTAAAAGCTTCTCGAGTCTCTCTCAGTTTCAGGTTTCACATTTTTCACCATGGGTCGCCTGTTTTCCAAGGACAGGAATCATGCACACACATATATATATATATAACAAGCCTATGCAAAAGGCCAGAATGCCGAATGGGACACTCGAGATCTCCTCTCTCCAAGCCGGTGCCGGTGCCGGTGCCGGCGCTACCACAGACTTTCAGGTGTCCCTCCCACCCACCCACTTCACATGAAGTGCTTCCCGATGAACGAGCGCGTGAGCCGGGTGGAAAGGCAAAAATGTTGAAGCCGGTAAAATTTCATTTCAGATCATGTCAAGTAGGTGAGAGGCAACAAATGGCCAATTCATCAAGACATGTACAGGAAGCCCAGCATACAGTTCCTGAGGCCATAAATATACTTAACTCCCGTCACTTTAAACCATGTAAGAAGCGTCCACAACGCCTTCGGTGTTGGCCTGCCATGCAGAACCAACCCTATATTTACAGATAGGGCAAGTCCCTTGTTGACGCAGCCATGGGTCGATGCAACTCGCATGAAACTGGACAGAGATACTGTGTCAGTCAGGAATATAACTCGGTAAAGAAGAGAGTATCCTGAACACGGTAGAGAAACCGTCATAATTACAAAAATAAAACTTAAACAGAGAAGAGCAACACTAGACACAAAGCAGAAAGGGTGTGAACTTCGTCAAATCCCCGGGCCCGTTATTGGATCCAACCAACCATGATCGTTAGGATAAAGTGACTACTGCACACGCAACTTCACCAATTCTACACCGGCCAATTTCACATATTACTGCATAGATGGCAGTTTCGGCCGAAACCGAACCGAAACGATACTCACACCCCGAAACTGGGCCGAAACCGAATGTAGACTTTTAAGAAAAAAATATTATTTTAATTGATTTCGGATCGAAACCGAAATCAAAATTAAAACGGTTTCGGTTTCGGACCCGGCCGAAATTGGTACCGAAACCGGTACTGCCATCCCTGCATTACTGGGCTAGGTAAACTCACAAGCCATCAAATTATACAGGCTTTGCCATTATTAAGCTGGTACGGGGCCTAACTGATGGCATCACCAAAGCTAAGAAAACAAAAGATTCACATGGATCTTACCCTGTTTGACACCTAGACGTCACTCTAAAACAGTACTCGGCTTAACTACAGAAACAGTATCCACCAGAGGATCAGTTTGAATCGCTGCTTCTCATCAGCTTTGCATCCACAACTTCATCGTGTAAAGCAGAAAAGAATATCCAGTGACACCTAAGGGACGCTGTGGGTGAATAAAAGGATGCCTAACTCTCAATCTGTGTTAATTAGAGGGAGAAAGTAACAAAGACACCAAGATAAAATCAATCACTGAGCAGTTTCATCACGAAGGTACGGGCTTTTCTGTCAAGAAAAAAGGAAGTTGAGGGAAACAAGAATAAAGACACTAATTTATCAAGAGAATTTGTAACAATGGTAGGTCGGAAACAACCAAGAGTTCAGATATTTTTCTTGAATGACATTGGTACGTGCACCCAATATGTCAGAGCAGCATCAGCAATACGTCATTTGAAATGTTCTTAAGTTGTTCATCAAGTGAACATCCACCAAGTACAACTATTGATTTTTTTATAGATTTTTACATGAAAACCATTGTTAGAGATGAATTTGCCCCCCAAAAAACCATTTTTAGATATGTATTAGCAGCCATATCACTGAGTTAATTTAAATGGTGCATAAATGTCATTTAAACATTTTTTTTTTGCAAGTTTTTGACAAACATAAGTGATATGCCTGCTAATATATTTGCAGGAATGGTTTTTTGAAAATTCCCATTTAACAATGGTTTTCATGTAATTAACATACCAACTGAACATTTGAATTTGAAGTACCTTCTTTAAGGCATATGAATATATGAATAATATATTAGATACCAACTACCATGATTCTACACTGTGGTACCAATGACTAGTAATCTGTGGTAACAAAAGCAATGGCTGGTTTACCAACTTGCTAAAACATGACTAGTAATCTGTGGTAACAAAAGCAATGGCTGGTTTACCAACTTGCTAAAACATCTAAATTAGTAAAGTGAGAAGTTCAATGTAAAAAACATATGAATCACAGTAGGATCCCATAGAAAGAATAAATAGAAAGCCATTACCGATCATACAAATTTTTTTATAAAGATGCACAAAACAACACTAAATCAATGTGCTCTTAGCAAAATTGAGCATCGTGTTGCAGTCCAAACAGACTCTAAGTTTTTTGTTTCCAGACGCCAAAATCTGTTAAGCAAGACTACCCATAAACTTGCAAGAAATATGTATCACTGAACATTGATGGTAATTGCAATTTTCACAACTCATTAGTCAAGCAGCTTGAACCTCAATTTCTCGAATGGTGTCAATTGCAAGTAATCCAAAGTTTGGGAAATAATCCAAACGAAAAAGCATTGCTGAATTGTTATATTTGAAATCTAATAAGTCCCACAATAAGCAAATTCCTAGTCTCACTTGCGTTGTTCAAATCGTTCTTTTTGAACCGACAGAGATGTAACAAAAAGGGTTACCTGATGCAAGCATGGCAAGCTACGGATTAACTCTCCGATGTTGACTTGCTCCAAACAAACACTGCATGTCAATTCATCTTCTGGGTTTTTTGTGTCGGCATCTGCTTTCATGTGGCCCTGTTTTTTCTGCTTTTAAGTATCAAAATTAGTCAATGTGACCTTTGAGGGGGGAAAAACAATGCTACCATCCAAAAATGCATATCTCAGGTGACATGCCCAGAAGTAAGAGGAATCCATCACATATTGTCAACAAGAAACAAAGACTTACATACATGGATTTTCACGGAGGTAATATCATCCATGAAGCCATCTTAATCAAACCTTACCACATAACTTCCTAAACAACGCATTGCAAAAGCCTATCAGCCATGTAGATCACTATTTGATCAATAAGCTGACATTTTAAACTCAATTAGCAATACAGAATCATAGAGATACTGATTTACAAGACACTAAATGGAGCAAAGCGACATAATAGTTAAGGCTTCAGCATTTTCATGGTTCAGTGAAAAAATTGTTATTGTGAATATAATCTTTATGCAGCCTGGTTAGGGATTATTATCCATTTTTATGAGTTGCCTCGCGATTATCCATCATATAATTCACAGCCCTAGCATTCCTGAAGATCAACTCCACCTCAAGCTTGCTCAGAACACAAAAGATAAGTAAATAGATATAAGGGTGAAAGAAATTCCCTAGAGACGTCTCTACAATCACTTATAAGCATCCTCAACTAAAACTGGTTAAACTAGATTGGAAAGTATCCAGTTCAAGAAAAAGCAGAAAGAACTGGAACTGGCCAGGACAGTCCACTTCCAGAATCTGGGTTTTAATTCCTCGATTTATAATTATCACCAAATCATTTGACCGCTTAAAGTAGGATAATAGTCCCCTGTTCTAGCTTGTGAGGAACTGCTTAATAGATTGGGCAGAAGATTTGATTCATACCTTGCAAGAGGTTTGAGGGAAACCCAATTATCTGTTAGAGTTGAAACTTGAAGGAACAAGGAAGAACAGAATGAGTCCAGAATTCCACCAACCAAAAAACACAAACACGAAGCCTACCTTTCACATATTCCAACTCTTTCACAGAGAGACCACACACCAGAGAGACGGAGAGTATAGCTCGTCTAGTATATTTTCAGCATATCTTGCTCAAGGATTATCTTTTGTTTACAGAATGTAAACAGGTCTAACAAGGACCATTTACTGGAGAAAAGGAGGGGTGGGTTTGCGAAAATATATTTCCATAGATGATAGATCTTGCTTGAAGATTATCTTCAGTCTCCTGTTAATAGGTCAAATAATGCTCCAGAACAATACAGAAAATGAAGCTCCTTTCAAAACTAATTGCAGACAGAAGTCCACCCAAAAGCAGAAATTGTAACAGCCCAGCATCAACAGAGAATCTGAATTCAAAGATTCCACAGATGCAGCACTGCTCCCAGACCCAGGTCCATCATGTCTTCAATCCCAGTAGAAAACAATACAAACCTGTTCTAACATAGAGTCTTTACAAGAATCCAAGCTGCATTGTAAAACCCCTACCTTCTATAATAGTGTTATTTATGTCTCTGACAGTAATGAAAGGCCATGGAATTTATCTAGAACCCTTCAGTGGCAACATGGAATTTATAGGTTTCTTCTATGCAATCATAGCATAAGGGTTTGATTCTGAAAGGCCTCTGACTAACAACAAATACTAGTAAAATTCCACAGAGCTTAGTCCCACTCCCAGCACAAGTGAATATATCATAGTTTGACCTATTATTCATTGTGAATCTCATTTTCATAGGGATGAAAGCCAATAATATTAATTTTATACATCTAATGTTTGGAAATTAAGAAAATAGAGTATTCCTTGAACCAAAGCTTCATTTCCTCAACATGTGAATAGAGCTTCACGGTGACAGGAACTTAATCATTGAACTGACAATAAAATATACTTCCTAGAAGGGACGAGAAAAATCTCTGCAGAGGTTGATAAAACATTAATGTCATTGAACCAAAATCGCCGAAACTTTCCCGTCCAACAAACAACATTCTTCAAAGTCCTGTTCCATTTGTCAACTGGAGGGGAAGTCCAATTCTAGACTTTATCCACTACCAATATCACAATCAGAGAACTGCATATACTACTTCCCTCCCAAAAATTCTTATATTCATTTCCCCCAAACCATCCAGACTGGCAAGCAGAGTCACCACACTTTGTGATCACCCTTGAGTGCTTCTCTCTGTTTCCAGCCTCAAATTTCTCAATGCCATCAGGAAGGTGATGGATGGAAACTGTCTTCTATCCTTAGAGAGAAAGGACAGCTAACAAAAATATGATCAAATCTCCTCCACTCCAGAAACTGCACAATGGGGCGACCCAACAGGTACAGAAGCCACTGTCATCCAGCTTCAATGTGACAAGGCGACTTACTGGCAGAGCCCAGTGAGCGTGGATGGTGACTGTAAAGCACAGGGGGCTGAGGAAGAGTCGGATCCAGAAGGGGAGAAGGTAGTCCCGGAGACACCGGGAGGGGGAAGAGAACAAGAAGGGGGACAACAGGATGGGGAGGGGCTGTCTAGCAAGAATAGTCTCGGGAGGGAGGAGATGAAGGAGCTGGTGGAAAGGTTGACGGAGGTTCAGGTGAAGGAGTTAGCGGATAAGGTGGGAGTCTCCTTGGTAGGGCTGGATAAGGACCTAAAAGGGGTATTAACCAGAGTCCAAAAGAGGTGGATCATGAGTATGGCGAGAGAGCCTAAGGGAGGGAAATCTCGGAAGAGGGGATGGAGAGACTGAGGAAGGAGGGGTGGGAAGATGCGGGCTACAGGAGGTGGGTCAACGGGACATCCCATTGCCCCCATGAGGATAGGCTCGTGGAATGTGAGGGGGATGTGGGAAAGAGAAGAGGAGGGCTGTGAAAGTGTTGGTGAGAAGATGCAAGATCGACATACTGTGCCTACAAGAAACCAAGTGTGAAGATGATGGAAAATCTATTATGAGGGAGATTGGGGGAGCCATACTATCACAAGGTGTAGCTTCCCCAGTCGAGGGGAAGTCCAGAGGTATTATGATCCTCTAGAATCAGTTCCAAGTGGAAGAGATGGAGCGAGATAGACAAGTCAGCCGAGGGGCTATCTCCCTACATTTCTAGAATGTAGGGGATGACTTCTCTTGGGACTTCATGGGAGTGTATGGCCCTCAAAACAGGGAGGAGAAAAGGCTTCTGTGGGAAGAATTGGCACAACACCACCACCTGGCAGGCAAGTCTTGATGTGTAGGTGGGAACTTTAATCCTGTTGTGGGACCATGGGAGAGGATAAGGGCTCACATCCAGACGGGAGAGATGGAAGACTTCATTGATTTCATTGCGAAGGCTGCACCAGTTGATGTTAGAATGGCTAATGCCCGTTTCACTTAGTCTAACCTAAGGGTAGATCCCTCATGCTCTAGGTTGCACATGTTTCTGATCTCAGTAGATTGGGATGATCACTATCCCCATGTGCAAGTGTCACCCTTAGTAACATCAGTGTCGGACTACAAGCCACTACTCTTGAACACCAGCCATACACAAGTGATGTGGAGGACCTTCAGACTTGAGTGATTTTCGTTCAGAGAAACATACTTCATGGAGATTGTTAGGCAGGCCTGGAATGTACAAAGGACGGAAAGGTTCACCATGACGAGACTTGTGACCAAATTGAGGCATGTGGCACAAGTTCTATAGGTATGGGGTGCCGAAAAAAACCTTACCTAGTAGAACTTTGGCAAAAGATAGGATACTGCAATAGATTGAGGGTTTGGACTGCTTGAAAGAGGCAAGACGTTTAGATGATGTAGATAGAAGGTTAAGGGACACTTTCAGAACAAAATTTCATGAGATTCCTATAAGGGAAGAGATCTACTAGAAGTAGATGTCAAGGGAGAGATGGATCAAGAAGGGGGACAATAGGCTTGACAATTATGCGTTTAAAATTCGAACCGAATTCGAATTCGTACTCATTTAATCGGATAATTATCCGAATAAAATATCCGACGGATAATTTAATCGGATATCAGATATCCGATTATTAATCAGATACGAATTTGGATATTGAGATATCCGTGGTGGATATTATCCGACCGAATATGAACCTTTAGATAAATATCTAAAAATACACATATTGTATTTATAATTAACTCAAATCTTAATATGTTGTTTGACTGCTCTTTTTTACCCCTTTTTGGTCTCAAAACATAATTTAAAAATAAGAACTTTACTTGCACCCATATTTTATCCTTTTAGGATGAAGTCTAATCTTTTGATAACATCTCCCAAAATAAAAATAACTTTCACTCTTTTTTTTTTTTTGAGAAAACAGCCTACGATGCTCCCACACGACTCACCTCTAAGTAGGCCTAGCAATTATCCGTTTAAAGCTCGAATCGAATTCGAATTCGTATTAATCCGATAATTATCCGAATAAAATATCTGACGGATAATTCGATTATTAATCAGATACAAATTCAGATATCACATTATCTGCTCCGTATTCGATCCGTTCACATGTCTAGGGGACAAGAATACTCCACATTTCCTGCACATTGCCTCGAGTAGAAGAAGAGTCAATTCTCAATATCAAAGTGGGGGAACAACTCTTCTCAAGGGAGGAGGATACCAGAGCAGGCGAGGGACTTCTACTCCAAACTTTTCACAGAGATGGAGACCAGAAGATCGGTGATTGCACCAAACCTTCTTCCCCTGCTTATACTTGCTGATAGGGAAGCTCTCTCCCAAAGCTTCTCAGAAGAGGAGGTTCATTAGACAATCTTATCTCTTGCAGCGGAAAGAGCTCCAAGCCTAGATGGATTCCCACTTACTTTCTTCCAGAAGCGCTGGGATATTGTTAAGGACGACTTTATGGAAGTTGTAACTTGTAAGAGAGTTTCGGGAGGGAAGGGCTGGTGGCCCATAAATGCCTCTTTGCCATGAAAACTCAAAGGAAGAAATGTGTGGTGTTAAAGCTGAACTTTATGAAGGCATATGACAGGGTTAGTGGGCAACGTTTATTTGATGTACTGGATAAAATGAGTTTTGGTGATACATGAATTCGATGGATTCGTGCGTGCAGCTCTCCACCACATTTTCAACCTTTAGTAATGGGAAGCCTACCTCGTCTTTCCATAGTGGGAGAGGGCTATGGCAGGGATATCCCATGTCTCCTCTTCTTTTTGTGCCGGAAGCTCATACACTGAGTAGGATGTGGTCGAAAGCAGAGGTACAGGATTGATCAAAGGTTTCTAGGCCAGCAAAGGGAGCCCTAGCATTACCCACTTACAATATGTGGATGACACCATTTTATTCTTAACAGAGGAGGAGCCTCAGCTCTATGTGGCCAGGTTGATGCTTGAAATGCTGGAGGAAGTAAGTGGGCTCAAGGTTAACTTTGACAATAGCCTCCTACTAGGCGTGAACATGGAGGATAGGGCTCTTGAGAGAGCGGCATTTTGAGTTGTCAGATAGGAACCTTTCTCATCTCCTATTTAGACCTCCCACTGTCTCCAGGGACCCTACATTATCCTAAGTGGCAGCTTGTGGTGCAAAGATATGAGTTTGGAATAGCATGTTGGAAGGTCGGACTACTCTCCTACGGGGGGAGATTGGCTCTGTGCAAGTCTATACTCGACAATCTTCCTATCTACTTTCTATCTATCTACCGGATTTCGAAGACAATGGCTAAGAAGATTGAATCAATTCAGGCGAGATTCTTTTGGCACGATAGTGGTGAGAGGAGTAGAGGTTGGCATGATATCTCCTGGGATAGAGTCGTCAAAAGTAAGGACATGGGAGGTGTGGGCATTAAGAATGCCAAATATTGCAATTTGGCTCTTTTGTGCAAATCGTTGTGGAAGCTAGGGCAAGCGAGGATGGAATGTGGGCACAAGTCATCAGACAAAGGTATTATTGTAGAGAGAGAGATTGGGATATGTCATCGGCCTCTCAATATAATCTCTCCCATCTGGCGAGATATTTTGTCGTGTAGGGACATTATTTCCTCGAGTGTCAGGGTCAGTCTGGGAAGCGGGGAGAAGTGCAGATTCTGGAAGGACGAATGGTGAGAAGAGTTTACCATGTTGACATCCTTTCCAAGGCTCTTTGTAGTGTCAGTAGCTCCACTAACATCAATCTCTTAGAGCTTTAATCTCCACCTATCTGGTGGAACATGGGCACCAACATATCTCATGCCAGAGGAGATGGACCAACTAGAGGATTTACTTTGCTTTCTTGTTGACCATGCTCCACAACCAGACAGAGAGGAGCGGTGGTGGTGGAGGTTGGAGAAGGAAAGATCCTTCTCAGTTAGGTCAACTTACACATTCATTTCAGATGGAGGAGTGTGTCATAGTCTCACCTCTCAGATTTGGACTCTCAGAAGAACATTGAAAGTGAAGCTATTGATTTGGATGATCCCACGAGAGACTGCCGACTTGTAATAGGCTTGCTCCCTTTCTGCAAAATCTACCCACCATTTGCTACTTGTGCAGAAAGGAGGATGAGACCTTGAATCACCTTATGTAGGATGCTCCTACTCAAAAGACGTGTGGAGAGAGATTGCGAGCAGGATTCATGGTGTCATTGACTTACAAAGAAATATCATCAACTGATTGGGCAATGGGGCTAAAGCTAGAACCTAAAAGGGGATAAACTTAATATGATGGATCATTCTTCATGCCACACTGTGGGTGCTATGAGGATAAAGGAACAATATGATCTTCAAAAGGGAAGCTTAAGTGGTGGATAGATCCAGGATGGCAGTATCGGTTTCGGTATCGATTTCGGCCAGGACCGAAATCGAAACGAACCAGTTTCGGTTTCAGTTTCGATTTCGGCCGAAATCAATTCAAAACATTCAAAAAGGTAAAAAATACAGTGAGCAGGTCCGGTTTCGGACCGAAACCGTCCGGTTTCGGTCTAGTTTCGGTCGGTTTCGGTCCGAAACCATTAAATTTTTTTTTAGTTTCGGACTTGCTACAGTGAGCAAGTTCGAAACGGTTTCGGTATGGGCCGAAACCGATACGTTTCGGCCGAAACGTATTGGTTTCGGCCGATACTGCCATCTATGGGATAGATTGGTCTCCTTTATTTGTAACACAGTAAGAGAGTAGGCAGATCTCTTTTGTAATGTGAATTCACAAAACTCTTCCCTTTTTATTTTGTTGATGGTTTAAAGTGGTTCGCACCGTCTTGGTGTGGATTATCTTCTCTTTTTGGCTATATAGGGATTTTTGGAAAAATCATTGACATTACTTGTACATCCCTCTTTTAATTTTAATATAATTGTGGTACTGCCCACTTAAAAAAAATCAAGTGTCCTCCAGAAACGAAGCCAACTGTCACATGTACGATGCCTACCACGAAGCATCCTCCACAACAAAGTCTTCACTTTTCAGGGTGAAGCCAAATTTGGAACCTCATAGGACAGTAAGATCCACCATCAGCCATGAATCCATAAGCAGACTTGACAGAGGATCTGCCATCTTTTTCTCCCATTTCTATTTCCATGAATCCATCCTCTATGTATCCACGTACACACCTCTAATTAAATTGATAAATACCCACTTGTCTGCTTTATCACATTAATCATCTCTGTAAGTAGGGTAGTCCCCTCTTGTAGGCCTATCATCAAACAGCTCAACCACAAGAAAACTTATAAAGCTGTGGGTGTCCCTCCTCAAAAGGCCTACCTCCATAACACCTACTACAGATCAGATCCACTCCATCTCTAAGAATGACCTTGATGCCCACTTATACCAATCTCTAACCCGAATATGACATGTCATATGAAGGAGACACCACTTGAAGTGACTAGATCAACATCTCATTTTCTTAATCACTTCCATCCACAAGCCTGAATCTTCTTAGGTTCCATAGTCACTTACTCAAAACAAACAATGAGGTCCCTGATATTCTTGATGCCTAGATGGCCATTGCCTTCACCATTACACACTCCCCCAAACGGTGCTGTTGAGACCCCTATACCGACTTTGACTAACATGCCAAAAGAATCTGCACTAATGGGCTCCAATTCCCTAGCCCATGTCTTTGAGATCCCGAAAAAGGATAGGTAGTAAATAAGGTGACTAAAAATTACCAATCTTCAACAGATCAACCTCCCCTGTAGAAAAGAAACCTCCCTTTCCAGCTAGATCATCTACTCTCAAACTTCTACACAATCATTCCCCTATCACTATAGTAGATCAGCCCCAAAGACAGAGGAACAACTGAAAATGTCAAAGGAAAAACTCCTAATATGCCATCCCAGAATCAAAGCAGCATACTCGACCTCGTTCCTATACACATTCACCTCTACTGTCAAATGTTCTTTAAATGCAAATACACATCTATGGACATTTGCAGGTGGTAATCCATTCAATCCACTCATCTCTTCTACTACATCCACCATTAGTCTAACAATGAGAAACTGCATCTCTATCTCTCTAGTAAATAGAATTGCATCATTGGAATACAGAAGACATGTAACCTACATGCCTTAACCATAGGTCTCAAAGCCTCTGAAGAGTCTACAGGATTCAGTCCAGTTCCAAAAGCTACTCAACACTTGAAAACTTGCGCCACCAAAACAAAAATGGCCTAGATGGTACAGCTTACCCGAGACCACCCCTCCTACTGTTTAAAAAAGAAAAAGGAATTGGTGGGCTCCCCATTAACCAAGACTGCAAATTCTGGCCCAGGTGATGTATGATCTAATCCAGCAACCTATCTATCATCAAATCCCAACAGAGTTAACACCAGAATCGAGCAATCCCACCTAGCTACACTGTTTGTTTTCTTAAAGTCCAACTTGATAAGCATACCTTTTTGAAGACGTACAAATTTGAGGTGTCTCCTTTAAGGTATTGTCTCCGCTACGCCTGGGGGCGACTAGGGTTTTGTCCTTTTTTACTGGTAAAAGGGCCCTCAAAGGAGAAGACTTGGGTCTTGCTTATAAGCACATGCCCATCTTTGTAGTTTCCAATATGGGATCTTTTGAGCCCCCTTCTTAGACCTCTACACTCTTCACTGCCAATACTTCAATGTGTAGATGCACTCACATGCTACTAGGAAGTTCTCCAACGTTTGTCTCCCTTGACAAAGGCACTCAGGTTCCAACCGATCGCATTATCAACCACCAAGTCTACTCTCAATACCAACATCTTTGTGGTGTTCCTGTAGACCCCTTCAGAAGATTATGGTTCTTTAATCCCACAATCTCTGCCAGCAGCCTTTTTGGAAATGAGCATAAAAAAAGCCCCATTCAAGCACCTTAAATAGCGAAATGGGGCTTCCCCTCCTAAAATGCCAGCACAACCCCCAACATACCATATACTTTATCACCTTCCAATAATGTTGGAAGAAAATAGGAATCCATCAGGACCAGGTTATTTATCTTCTGCCCAAGCAACTACCACGATTTTTCTCCTCTTCTGAAAGTGGCTTGAAGAGTCCCTTCCCCTCCACGTGACAAAGTTAAGAGAGGTGGTTAGTCAGAATAAAAGATCTCCAAATATCCTAGTGTGCGGCATTTGTTGCCGGAATTTCATGGCTCAATGATCAGAAGATAATTATAAACACAAATGGCAAGAAACCATGATATGAAATCTAACTAGTGTTAGAAAACATCATACCCTGATTAGTGTCTTCACCATGAGCAAGAAACTCAACACAAAATTAAGACATTTGAAAGTAGAACATGTCAAATAGAAGCACACAGCTGCAGCCTACAGTCTGTAAGCTGGCCATGTATTATGAAATAAAATGCTAAAATTAAAGCAAATGTATTAAGATGATCATACAACCGTCTTGATAATTATGATTAACAACAAATGAAGACCAGTGTTTTTCAGAAGAATCAGAACTATCACACAGATAACATAGTGCTTAAGTCCACAAGATTCAACATCTGGCAAACATACTCTTAATTTGCTTAGCAAATAATTATGGAGGATCATGGTTTATGTACATGGCACCCAAGGTTTGGAAATGTCTTGGACAAGAAGCCTTGGATATACCAAAAACTCAGTACAACAAGCAACAAGGAAAAAATTCAACATTTCGGAGTAACAAAAAATCTCATTAAGGAACCATGCAAGAGCCTGCTCTTGGCATATAAAACTTATGGATAGAACAATTTGAAGAAAACAGTTGTAACGAAAAAGAGGCTAAAGGGGCAAAAAATACCTCAGTTATGGAAGCAGAAGATGACGATGCCTGCTGTGGTGAAGACCCACCACTGTTGGTAAAATAGATGACAGTTACAATTTACATACATTGCAGCTAATTATCAAAGTTCAATTAAAATATTATCATAAAACTAACGGTCTATGTCAAATTCAAGTCTAAATGTAACTTAAAGCCAAATTAACATTTTAATATGATCACTTGCAGTACAAGGACACTCTAGCTTACTTTTGTGAACCAACATAGCCATGATTTGCCTGAACTTTGTACTTGTGAACAGGAAGAGAATTAATCTCTTCCTCCGTCATGGAGGGAACATCAGCATTATTATTGGCATCCAGTGCCCTTAGTGTATCATAGTCTACACCAGAAGTAAATAAACACTATCAAACAGCTGGCAATGTAACATAGTAGGTGAGATGAATAGCATAACTTGTCTGTTACTTTATAACTACATTTCAAACCATCGAGAAGAATATTATTAAGAGAATGAACAATACCTAAATCATCAAGTTCCCGGTCAAGAAGTGCCAGCTGCAGCCTGAGACCTTGCAGCCTCCCTCTAGCGGCAAATGCTATAGATGGAGGCACAAGAAACCGCAGCTCGGTGTGTCCAAGTAGGCCACTTGCCGCAGCAGTATGAGCTTGTGCCTGGGCATGCAATTGCTGGCAAGTTGCGTACATCCGAAGAGTCGTAGCCATCAAGAAGACACCGAGTACCAACCAAACCTGCAGGGAAATGTCCCCCCAAAAATCCAGTGATGACAGAATAAACCCTTCGCTAATAAACCCAAAATAAATCAGCCACTGGTTGTAAACTCACCAGAAAATTTGGCGACATTTGATGTGAGTTCAGTATCATGAACAGCAGAAGAACTGCAAAGAACCAGCAGATCCGCATGCCCATTGAAGAGAACCATTCAACAACAAAATGTGCACAATAAAAAAAAAACACATACCCGTGACTAGCAGCACCATTGAATTGGTGTTAACAGGGCGAGCCCCTGCATGGATCCGCTGATAAGAAAATACAACCGCTCTTAAGCACTATGGCATTGTAACAGAACATAGCGTTTTTAATCCTGATCCACAGATTCGCAAGCGGACAACAAAATTCTGCGAAGAAAATAGAGACGAACGCATTACCATCGCACGCCTCTCGGGGACAAATCCCGGGAACCCGGTCTCTATGTCCCCCCTCGTTCCCCTAAAGGCGAAGCTCATGGCTTCCGACGCCCAGAGGCAGTCCCAGGTGTCGAGAGTTCTGGAGTAAAGATCTCAACGTTAACATCAAAAAGAGGGGTGAAATGTCGGAAATTTCACGATCAAATAGATATAAGCAGTTAAGCACAATCTGTCAGCCGCCTCGCACCCCCCAAAAAAACCGATATGAACACAATACGTCGAGAATGAGCAGACAACAAATTACACATCCTCGTCACCTTAGCCAGCACTCCTCAGTAGAATGAGAGAAACCTGAAACTTCTGCTTTCTTTCAGGGGAAGAGGCAATCCGACATTTTGGATTTGAAACCCTAGGAGGCTCGCCGGTGGGTTCTAGGATCGCGGGGGGAGGGGGGGGGGGAGCTTGGGCTTCGAGGAAGGTTCGTTCGTCCGATCGCTTCTGGAAGCCTCACAGCAACTTCGACGACGCGCTTCCCCATTTTTTTCCTGGGTTTTTCTCAAAAAAAAGAATTATCTGAAATACGTGACGTGCGTCTCTTCCATCATTGGACCGCACGAGAAAGCCCCGAACCCGCCCCAAGAGAATCACATGTTGCACCGGCGGTGCAGCACCGCCCGTCGGTGCGGCTAATTTTTTTTTCAAAGAAAAAAAATCTTGTTAAATTTCATCCGTGTTACGTGTCTATACAATTCTATCCGCGATCATAATGCTAAAAAAATAAAAATTCTATGTACTAATGCATCTTAAATAATGAGTCGATCATTTTTAACCCATTAAAAACTTACAATTTTTATTTTTTAAAAAATTAATTATACAATTAGCATTGAAATGTGCAGATTTCATAGAAACAGGTATAGAACATATTTTTTATTTAAAAATAAAAAAACAGCACAGCAAGCCGCTATGAACACGATCGAGTAATAATTTTTATTTTAGAAATATATATGTCACATCGGATTCTATCCAAATTGCGTGCCCACGTCCATGTAGTCTGATTGACGATCCAAAAGTTAAGAAATCAAAATGATCCGTACGCTTTAAATAGATCCAAAGTGAATGGTTCATTGTTTAGGGTACACTTTAAATAGATCGAAAGTGAATGATTCACTAATTAGGATATATAATTACGTATACTTTTTATTTGTTTAATTTTTAGTCATTTGATCAGTAATTAGATTATAAAAAAAATTACATAAAAATTATTATTAAAGGTGAATTCGTAAAAAATCATTCTTAAGAATGTATTAACATACGTATCAATGGGTTAATTTATATAGCACATGAATATCATTTAAACATGAATTTTTTTACTTTTAATAAAAAGGAGTGATATGTCTATAGATAAATATGATATTTTTATACGATTTAGATTTACGAAGTGATATGTCTGTTAATATATTTATAATATTTTTTAAATTTATCTAATAATAATTTTTATGTAAAAAATCTATTATAAAAATATATAAATTCAAATACAATTTAATTGTATCATACCTTAGTAAAAAAATAAAAAATTACTTACATTGTCCGCCGGTAATAGTATAGAGTTTAGGTTACTGCACATTTATGTGTGCTGCACATCCTCACCTTATGTGTATAAGGTCTTATTTTTTATTTTTTAAATTTTTTTGAAGTGGCTCTCAAAATATCTTAATTTAGAGTATAAGTCACGTCACCATCTAATTATATAAAAATTTAAAATTAAATGAGATGATTTTTAAAAGAATGACCTACAAACATTTATTTGGTCTTATTTATTTTTTATTTTTTTAGATAATCTAATGGTGACATGATTTATATCCCAAATTAAGATAACTTAAGATCTAATTTAAACAATTTTTAAAAAAAACTCGGATGTGCAGCGAGCCTTTTTTTTGTAATGAAGATTTGATATAAAAATTATGACAGGTTTACGTCAAGCCGAATATAATTGGGGATAAGAGGGAAGGACCAAGATCTGCTGGTCTTGGTACAAAAACCTTCTTTTGCAAGTTGGTGAGCCAAAATGTTAGCAGATCTAGGGGTGAATCTCACCCGCACTGAAGAGGAAAGCATATAACTTATGCAGTCTTGGATGATGGGAATGATCCTCTATGAAGGGCCGGAGACACCGTTAATGTAGTTGATGATGTTGAGGGTATCACCTTCCACAGTCACTTGCTGGCATTGAGCGGAACCAAGCTTGATGGCTTGTATCAGGGCTATGGCTTCGGCCATCTCTAGGGAATGGGCTTCAAAATATTTGTATTGGCAGAAGAAGATAGTACCAGTGGAGTCCCTCATTATGAGTCCTGCTGCACCTTGGCCAGTCTGGAAGGCTACGTCGGCATTGATTTTCAGACTGTGTTCTATGGGGGGACACCATATTGCTTTCCGGTAAGGGGTGGGCTTGCTGTGAGTAGACCGGTTGATAGCCCAGCTTTGATGGTGATTCAAGGCTTTGGTAATAATAGATCTTGGATGATCTTCCCTGTCTTCAAAAACCTTTTTGCATCTGGCCACCTAAATTTGTCACAAGATGGCATAGCTCATGGTAATTACCTGAATGTCATCCTTCCCCGAGGAGAGTGGGGGGCTAGTCCACTCTAGAATTCTATCTTCTAGAGGTATGGGATCAGCATCTGAGTGGTAATTGAGGGGGGATAATTTCCAGGTAACTCTGGCTATATTACAAGAGAAGAGTAAATGTTGGAGGGATTCTTCTTCACCATAACAGATTGGGCAATGTGGATATCTCATCTTGCTATATTTAGCAATTCGGGAGTTTACAGGGAGGGCCCCAACAATACACTTCCAAATGAAGATGAAGATTTTCGGAGGGATGAGGTTGTATATGGTGGGGTTCCAGATTATCTTTCAGATTTCTTTGTTGATGGAAGTGGAAGGTGGTAGTGACCTCTCTGCCATCATTCTGTATGCGGACTTGATAGAGAACTGTCCATTTTTTGTATAGCTCCATATGATACTATCCCCCTCTGGACAGGAAAATTGGGGAAGATTGATGTTCAGAATTTCCTCAGATGTTTCATCCTTAAAGAATTGTCTGATCAATGAATGGTTTCATTTTTGGTTGGAGATGAGTTGAGAGACCAGGTTCAGAGAGCTCGGTGTGATGTCAGTAAGGATGGTTGATGCGCCTAGTCTGTATGGGATCCATTTGTCTTCCCATATGTTTGTGCTTCTCCCGTCTTGGACTAGTTTGAAAAGTCCATTCCTAACTTCCTTTCTGACCGATAAGATAGCCGTCCAGGTGTGAGAACAACTTGCTGGTTTCTTGACCTCCCAGAAAGCCATTCCTTTGGCCCACTTTGTTAATGAAATAAGTCCCGGGTAGAATGAGTTATTCTACTTTTTCACCCTTGTTCTAGTTTGATAGCAGGGTTAAGTTACCAGGGGTCGGTTAGGATAAAAGGCCTTATTCTAGAAATAACTCATTCTACCATTTCTATGGAATGAGTTATTCCTAGGGTTAGAACAAGTTATCAAACTGAAAAAGTGAAAAGTCAAGGAATAACTCATCCTAACCCATCTCATGTGAGTTATCCTAACCTATTATCAAACAGGGCCCGAGGTATTTGACTCTCAAATTGGATGCCCACATAGCCTATGGATAAATCTTCATACCACCTTCATGATAGCTGCTTTATTATGTCTGTGGGTCTCTAAAACTCAGACCCAATCCCAGGTATATAAGTCTATAAGATTTATAAAAGGCCCAGTTCAGTCGTTTTGGCATGCGGCAATTGGCCTTGCCGAGGGAAAAAAAGAACTTGATGGATGTGAGTAAAATGTTTTATATGCAAATACGAATAGAAAATACATACACAAACATATGATAAAAATATCAAAATGTGTTATCTTAAGTTTTGGACGTTTCACACGTCCAGAGGGGGTTTATCAGGATTACATTTAATTTACAAGGGATGTAGCCCCGAAATTTAATACCCTTGAAAATAACATATGTATGTTGAGTTAGGGCATTTGTTGGGTTTTAAATTAACTTTTTCGTAATTCTCGTATAGACTCGAATATCATTGTACTAAATGTTTCGTCATTAAAAATAAAAAAGATTTTGGACACTTCTTGTATAGACTTGAATACCATCGTACTAAATTTTTCGTCATTAAAAATGAAAAAAAAATTGGACACCCCAATCAAATCCAGGATGAACCATTGAGGCCCTCTTTAAAATTCGAGTGAGATACCGTGTTCGACCTCAGAGAGTCGAATACGGTGCCCAACCCCGATTACGAAGAATGTGTGTGAGGGGAGAGTGTGACCCCCCACAATTCTCTCTCATCAGTTAAATATTCACCCCGATATTTCGATAACAAAGCGGCCCTGATAGAACTGGCAGAGTCAAGTTACACCACTAGAATTATTTTTTGAGGGAAAATTCATTGTCTGTCTAAACTTTGAATCCCCATTTAATTTCTAGTTCATTGACCAGCAATTATGCATGATATTTGATCCGTACGTCGTAATCCACTTAGTTTGTAATCCATTCTTTCGCGAGCCCACCTTAACTTTATGAAAAACCCCAAAATATCTGCTAAAATGACCTCGAAGGTGACATTTTTTTTGGCTCTCCCAAAAATCTAATAAACATCTATTTTATAAGATTATAGGGGGAAGAGTTTAAATTGACATTATTTTTTCGATTGATCATTTTATTATTTATATAACATCTTTATTAAAAATCAATTACTAAGTTATTGATTGCAAGTGAATATAATTTGCGTATCATGAAGTATTTGATTTTATTATAATATTTGATTTTTTTTATTTTTAGTTACTACGAATATATGTATTTCGTTTTAATCCATCAAATATAACTCTTTGTCAAAAACCTTAGACTCATCTATGTTTCACTAAAAAGGTCTTGCCCATAAGATAAGACCCACAAAAATGTTAACCCACGTATGATTTGTTGGGGATATGGAGGAGTACACAGACGAGGAGGAAGAATAAAGGAGAAAAAAGAAATCAAACCACAAGAACACACATGGATTTTTACGTGATTCGGAGGCAAGATATCTCCTACGTCCACGACCGCAACAGGATTCCACTAAGAAAGCCACCAACCAGAGTTGTAATACAAGGAGAGAGCCCATCCTTTTATATTAGGAGATTAGGGCGTTATTAGTCAGGACATTAAGGATAATAATGCCCCTGTTCAACAGAAATCCTCTTCTGGGATACATCAGACGTGCATGCTCGCCTGTCTCCAAGGATGCTCTCCTGAGACCGAATATGCTCTCCAGAGACTGCTAATGCTCCCCCACCACCAGTCAGGTTAATGCATTGCCAAGACAAGAGTCGACACATTGCCAAGACAAGAGTCGACACTTCTTCATGCAGGTCGGCCTGCTCCAAATGACATCGAAATGCCTTGAGCCCGTAATGCATGCTCCCCTAACATTGAGGATGCTACCCTGGAGCAGCGATTGCTCCCCAGAGATAGCATGTGCTCCCCATGCTCCCCTGACGCTGAGAATGCTCCCCTGAAGCAGAGGATGCGCTCTTGAGGCAGAGTGTGATCCCGTGCAGAGGCGCACGATGAAGAGTTCTGACTCAACACTTTAACAATCTCCCACTTGGAGTCTGAACTCCAAAGAAAGCAAACCTCTCAATGTATTAACCATGCTCAATATAATAATGGAAATACTGCGACGACATCCCTCCATTAATCATTTATGGAGGCCAACTGAGACTTTGCACAGCCTCAATTTCTCTGTGGTTACCACCTTGGTTAACATGTCTGCTGGATTCTCTGCACCAAGTATTTTCTCCAGCAGCAAAACATTATCTTTAAGCAAACCACGAATGAAGTGATATTTCAGTTGTATGTGCTTAGTCCTTGCATGAAAGACTGGGTTCTTGACAAGGTGAATTGCACTTTGACTGTCACAAAACAGCACATTATTGCTTTGTTCCTTGCCCAATTCCTTCAGAAAATTTTTCAGCCATACCATCTCTTTGCTAGCTTCAGAGATAGCAACATACTCTGCTTCTGTTGTTGAGAGAGCAACAACCTTCTGAAGTTTTGAAACCCAACTCACTACAGTGCCACCCAAGGTGTAAACATAGCCAGTGGTACTTCTTCTGGTGTCCAGATCACCACCAAGATCGGAATCAACAAAACATTGTAGAATAACATCACCTTTTCTGAAACAAAGTGATTTGCCTGAGGTGCATTTTAGGTATCTCAGAATCCATTTCACTGCATCCCAGTGTTGCTTGCCCGGATCTGCCATATGTCTGCACATAACTCCCACTGCATGTGCTATATCCGGCCTGGTATAAATCATGGCATACATCAGACTTCTTACAGCTGATGCATAAAGAATTTTCTTCATGGACTCACACTCTTCAGCAGACTTTGGTGACTGCTCTTTAGACAGCTTGAAGTGACTTGCCAAAGGAGTGCTAACTGGTTTTGCATCCTGCATGTTGAATCTGCCCAACACCTTCTGGATGTAACCTTCTTGAGATAGCTTCACAGTGCCAGCTATTCTATCCCTCACAATTCTCATCCCATGAATTTACTTTGCTGCTCCTAAGTCCTTCATAGCAAATTCCTTTGATAATTATATTTTCAGATTGTTAATCTCTGTCATATTTGATCATGCAATAAGCATATCATCCACGTACAACAACAATATGATATAACAATTATCAAACTTCTTAAGATAACAACAATGGTCCATGTTGCACCTAATGAAACCATTGTTACATATGAATCCATCAAATTTCTTGTACCACTGTCTAGGGGCTTGTTTCAGACCATACAAACTTTTCTTAAACTTGCACACAAGGTTTTCTTGATTTTCTTTGCTTGGGACTAAAAAACCTTCTAGTTGTAACATATAGATGTCTTCCTCCAAGTCACCATGGAGAAAAACTGTCTTCACATCTAGTTGCTCTAAATGTAAGTTCTCAGCAGCAACAATGCTCAACACCAATCTAATAGTGGTTAGCTTCACAACTGGAGAAAAGATCTCAGTGTAGTCTATACCTTCCTTCTGTTGGAAGCCATTTACTACCAACCTTGCTTTGTACCTCTTACTGCCATCAGGTTCATCTTTGACTCTGTAAACCCACTTGTTGTGCAATACCTTCTTGTTCTTAGGGAGTTTAGTTAGCTCCCAAGTCTGGTTCTTTTGTAATGAGTTCATCTCATCTTCCATGGCTAACTCCCACTTAACAGAATCTGTAACCTGCATTACTTCATCATAACACTCGGGTTCACCTTCGTCAGTCAATAGTAGGTAATGCAAAGATGGAGAATACCTTTGTGTAGGCCTAGATATTCTTGCAGATCTTCTCAGGTGTACCGGTGTACAAGGTTGTGCTTCTATTTCAGATACATCATGTATCTTGTCATTCACATCATCTAGTGAAATTTCTTCTAGCTCAACCTGTCCACCATTCTCATTTTATTTCCCGTCATTGTCAGATTCTACAACAGTCTTGTCTTTGTACAAGACATTTTCATTGAATATAACATTTTTCCTTCTGAGAATTTTTCGATTTTCATCATCTCAAAATCGATATCCAAACTCATCAGAACCATATCCAATGAAAAAGTACTTTATAGACTTAGCATCTAGTTTATCCCTGTCATTAGAATCTACATGCATATATGAAACACATCCAAAGACTCTCAAGTGTGAAAGATTTACCTCTTTCCCTGTCTAGGCCTCCTCTGGAATTTCACCATCCAAAGAGACATATGGTCCTCGATTTATCAAGAAAGCTGATGTGTTAATTGCATCTGCCCAGAATGTTTTAGACAGTCCAGCATGTATCCTCATGCTTCTAGCCCATTCATTCAAGGTTCTATTCATGCGCTCGGTAACTCCATTCTGCCGTGGTGTTCTTGGAACAGTTCTTTCCATCATAATATCACTAGCTGCACAAAAGTCATTGAATTCCTTGTTGTCATACTCTCCACCATTGTCTGATCTCAGACACTTCACCTTCAAACCTGTCTCATTCTCTACAAGGGTCTTCCAATTTTTGAAAGTAACAAATACATCAGATTTTCTTTTCAAAAAATAAAACCCATACCTTGCGAGTAGAGTCATCAATGAAAGTAACATAGTAGAGTGAGCCTCCAAGAGATGGTACTGGTGAAGGACCTCATACATCTGTATGCACAAGTTCTAGCTTCTGTGTCTTCAAAGTTCTTACTGTCTTTGAGAATGCAACCTTCTTTTGCTTCTCAAAAATACAGTCTTCACAAAGACCAACTTCCAAAGATTTCAAGCCAGACAATTTACCTTTTGACAGTAGTACCTTCATCCCTTTCTCACTCATGTGACCAAGCCTGCAGTGCCATATATTGGAGTCAACTCCTGAATTTGCCACTGCCACTATATCTTTGTTGTTGCTAGTCATGTAGAGAGTACCCATCTTGTTGCCACGTGCTATAATCATAGCACCTTTGGTGATCTTCCAAGATCCACCCACAAAGGTTGTGACATAACCTTCATCATCAAGCTGTCCAACAGATATCAAGTTCCTCTTCAAGCCAGGTATATGCCTTACATTCTTTAACTTCCACAAAGTGCCATTTGTGGTCCTTACATTGACATCACCCTTCCCCACAATATCTAAAGGCTCATCATCAGCAAGATAAACCTTCCCAAAGTTTCCAGCAACATAATTTTACATAATTTCTTTATGTGAGGTAGAGTGAAACGACGCACCTGAGTCAAGAATCCATGACTCTAAAGGAGTGTCAACACAAAGAACTAAAGCATCTTGAACTTGCTCTGCTGCAGCTGCATTGGCGGACTCTTCATTGTGATTTTTCTTCTTTGGAGCCTTGCAATCTTTCTTTAAGTGCCCCTTTTTACCACAATTCCAGCACCCATCACCACCAAACTTTGATTGACCTTTCTTCTTGGACCTAGATCTGCTCCTATTTTGACCCCGCTATTTTGTTCTTCCCCTGCTCTCTGTATTCAATGCAGAACCTGAGACTTCACCTGATTCCCTTCTACGAATATCTTCGCTAAGAATCAAGTCTCGAACCTCATTGAGCTTCAATTTATTTGAACCAGAAGAACTACTTACAGCCGTCACAGTTGCACCCCAACTTTCAGGTAAGGAGGATAAAATAATCAAGGCCCTAACTTCATCATCAAAGTTTATTTCTACAGAACTCAACTGAGTTGTAATCACATTGAATTCATTGATGTGGTCTGTAACAGAAGCACCTTCGGTCATCTTCAGATTAAATAACCGACGCATCAAATATACATTGTTTGAAGCAGAGGACTTTTCATACATATTTGATAGCGCCTTCATCAATCCTGCCGTGGTCTTCTCGTTCACGATGTTAAAGGCGACGTTTCTAGCCAACGTCAAGCGAACAACTCCGAGTGCTTATCTATCTAGTAGATCCCAATCTTCTTTCTTCATCCCTGCCGGCATCGTTCCAAGAAGCGGCTCGTGCAGCTTCTTCTGATACAGATAGTCTTCGATTTGCATCTTCCAGAAACCGAAGTCCTTGCCATCGAACTTGTCGATCCTCACCTTTCCTTCATCCGCCGCCATTGCTCCCACTGTTCTCCTCAAACCAGAACAAGGCTCTGATACCAGTTATTGGGGATATGGAGGAGTACCCAGAAGAGGAGGACAACCAGCAGAGGAGGAAGAATAAAGGAGAGAAGAGAAATCAAACCACAAGAACACACAGGGATTTTTACGTGGTTCGGAGGCAAGATGTCTCCTACGTCCACGGCCGCAACAGGATTCCACTAAGAAAGCCACCAACCAGAGTTGCAATACAAGGAGAGAGCCCATCCTTTTATACTAGGAGATTAGGGCGTCATTAGTCAGGACATTAAGGACAATAATGCCCCTGTTCAACAGGAATTCTATTCTGGGATACATCAGACGTGCATGCTCGCCTGTCTCCAAGGATGCTCTCCTGAGACCGAGTATGCCCTCCAGAGACTGCTAATGCTCCCCCACCACCAGTCAGGTTAATGCATTGCCAAGACAAGAGTCGACACTTCTTCATGCAGGTCGACCTGCTCCAAGTGACATCGAAATGCCTTGAACCCGTAATGCATGCTCCCCTGACATTGAGGATGCTCCCCTGGAGCAGCGATTGCTCCCCAGAGATAGCATGTGCTCCCCTGACGCTGAGAATGCTCCCCTGAAGCAGAGGATGCGCTCCTGAGGCAGAGTGTGATCCCGTGCAGAGGCACACGATGAAGAGTTCTGACTCCACACTCTAACATGGTTAACTTCATCTATGTGTAGTAAAAGATGAAAATATCTTGGTTGGTGAGAGAAAGAGAGAGAGGGATGGTATTAGAGGGGGTTTCCCCTCTGGCTCTAACTCCAGTTGGCCTTAGGGAAGAGCGAGAGTAGAGAGAGTGGGTGGGGGGGAGAGGGAGCAGAGAGAGAAAGAGACGGCATCGGAGGGGGTTTCCTCTCCAGCTCCGGCGCCTACTGTCCTAAGAGGGGGGAGAGAGAGAGATTGTTTGCTCACCAAAGTATGACTGCGGAGGAGAGGGAGAGGTAGACGAAGCTCCAAATTAAAGGTGGTTGAAGATGCCCTAGGTGAAGCCCATCTAGGTGCGTGCCCAGGTGTTGACGAGGATGTAGTCCTGTTGTCCAATCACATTCACCCACCATGACACAATCAACATTGCCACAGTGACTGGCATCCCCCCCAACTCCAGCACTAGCGCCCAGGTGAGCACCCTGTGCACCAATAGTGCCCCTGCTGACACCACCGCCATCAACATTATCTGGTTTCGCTCTTACAGGAACTTGATGAGGGGAAGTAGACCGTGTACGCGAAGAGTTACGATAGCATCCATAACGCGAATCACCCTGCCACTCGCGATATCTTTGTTGTCTATCCGGCTAGCCTCATCAATGGCGTAACGAACACGTACAACAACATCAGTAGCAGAGCAATGGCCAGTAAGATGACCTCGAAGAGCAACGAGGAGCCCGTGAGGGGCAATCCCCACTATCAACTATTTCGCTCTCTCTCTCTCTCTCTCCTCTGATCCCATTGACTTTTCTTTGTCCTTTTCTTTATTATCTTCTTATTTTCTACTCACTTTAGCATCTCTCATTCTCCTTCGTCCCATCACATTTTTCTTCTTCTCCTTTCTCTCCCCCTATGCGACGGTGGGGAAGGGCCAATCCAACTTGCAAACAACCACCGACACCATCTCGTGACCGCCCACCTGCTCCGCTAGTGCCTCACCACCGCTGCCCTACAACTAGCTATTCCAACCCATGTTAGGACGGTGGCCAACATGATGACTCAAGAGCATTGCAAGTACACCCCAACATGGTCGGCATCGGAGACGATGGTTCGCACAGGCTTCCACCCTCGATCGAGCGATAGTGATAGTGACAACATCCAGCTTTCTGTACCTCAACATTGTTGAGCTATCCAACCAACGGGGTGGGGTGAGAGAGAAGAGGGTCATTATGCTAATTTTCTTATCTAGAGAAAACATTCATTTTTTAACGACAAATTCTCTTTTTCTACCGTACGTTCACCGCACGAGATTTTCAGTAAGAGTTAAAAGATTATAAAGACTCGATGACAAATAGTTATATTTGAGAGACTAAAATATAAATACATATTTGTAGAGATTAAAAAATAAAAAAAATCATTTTTAAAGCTCCTACCGAGAACATATCGGTGAAAAATACCCGAGGCTTGTACCTCATCGAGCTTAAAATTCTCCACCACTTTTGCTTGTTGCATGGAATTAGACGATCAACATGCGGAGATGGGGTTAGCATGCCGAGTTCTTGTATGAGCACCAGCAATCGTGCCAAGTGAAAAAAGCTCTTTTTTGTGTGCGTGTGCAGAGAGAGAGCTAATGCTAAATCTCGACCGCTCGAGCCACATCTCTAGAGAAGCTATAGAAAAGCTTGAATTTTTTCCCCCTCAAAAGCACTTTTCGTAGGTCAAAATGTCAAAAAATTGAGATATTTTATTTCCACAAGAAACATAATTTTTCTATAATATTTTACCTTCTTAGATTTATAACATTAGAAAATACTTTCTTCAAAAATCAGACTTTTTCCTCCAATCTTTTGAAACCTCTCATGCACTTCAAATCTCTAAGCTTGGAAGAACGGCCTTTCTTTAAGAAAACGTTCTTTTGCATCCCACTTTACCTCCTCACTTCAAAGTGAATGCCGATCTGAATCGAAGCCATACCAGTGGCCCAATATCCACTCCGCATTTTCACTGTTGTGCAGGCCGGCCCATTCCCATTGGATGGGCTCGAACGTACTATGATCATCACACTTCGACGGAGAAAAGTTTTTTTTTTATAGGTAAATTAAGAGCAGAGGTGGAAAAATCTACGGCTCCCGCCGACGTTTGCAAAATTTAAATCCACGACCCCCGTGCAAAGGGGAGGAGCGAAGTGAACCACTGGGGTTCTCGACGACGGAGATAAGTTGGAAATCAAGAATCTGAAATGCCATTTGATTCCAAATCGATCGATATTCACCTATCTGATGCCATCCCATTGAAATGTCGGTTTTTTTGCGTCAAAATACCGTAAAACACCATGAGTCATCTCTCATGTAAGTATACTATTTTTATGATATTTCATAGAATCTTGCATGAAAACAAACAATCTCTAATTACCAACTACCGTGTGAACGAGCTCACAATGATAACACGGTAAATTAGATCAAAAGACCAAAGGAACCGTGGCGCAGCTGGTAAAACTCCTCTTCTAAACACACTGTGACTCTGCCAGCAGGCTGGAACTGGGCTGCGGATCTAACTGGGCTCGAATTCGTGGGGAAAGTGGAAACCGAAGACAACTTCCAACTAAAGGCTTTCCCAGAGATGCCCGAGATGACGGTACCATAAGGCCCACTTTGTCGATCGGGTGAGGTTAACGCATTCGACCCTCTCTAGATGAGACGTGTGAGTGGAGCGGTGAGACCCACGTCGCTCTCTCTCTCCCCGAATAACTTTACGCCTGATATCCTCACCGTTTAACGAAAACAGAAGTATCTTTGACGAGATTTCCATGTGAGTTAATAAATGATCGATTTCTAACCCACCTGAAGCCTTTCATACTGTGAGTATAACATGCACCGTGTCATATGGGTCCTCACAGGGCATCGTCCAAGAGAAAGACGCGGATTTGCAAGCCGCTTATAGCCGAAGTGATGCTCTCACGTCTCATCTCCCCCGAGCTGATCAACAGGGGCCTCTCCTTTATCTAGATCGATCCACCCCCTCAACCAGAAGAGGCAAGCGCAACACGGCATGTTAGCTGGCCATCACCGTTCACAACAACGGAACATGCGACCGATGCTGTTTGGGGCCCAAGCTCGTACCAGCAGGCTTCGGTCGTTGGGAAACCCCATCACAACATCGCCAATGGGATGCGTTTTTACCGACAACAGCTAATATTACCCGTAGCTAAAAGTGCTCTCTTCAAATCATCCGATGAGACGTATACCATGCAGAGGAATGGCATCATGCGTTACACAAGAAAAGCCCAGACACCCAACAGAGAGAGAACAACGTAGCCAAAAAACAAAAGGCCAAGCCATTTAACTGTATAACCAACTGTACGGGGGGTGGGGAGGTGGAAAAAAAGGGTGGGGGGGGCTATGGACAGAGTTTTGTCATCAGCGGCCTATATCCCGTGGAGTACAGCCAGCCCATCACGACCCTCCATCTACACCACATCTCTTACCAGAGTAGAGATACGCGGAGCCGGTACATCAAAAAATGGAGACGGACGGTGGGTGATGGCCCCGATGGGTGAGGGTGTATACCCGACCCACCCACCCGTCGAAGTAAGTGATAGCTAATAAATCAGCCATACTTCTGTATCTAGCTATATGCAACATACACATACATGTATGCATATATATAGATATGTCGTCATGTCACTCACAAGAGGATGGCGGTGGGAGGAGGAGGAGGAGGAGGGAGGAGGGAGAGACTTGGATGGTTGGACTCAGTCGAAGGCGCCGAGCCGCTGGCTGGCGAGGTCGCAGCGGACGGGGGCGAACCCGACCCGGGCCCGTTCCAGGTCGTACTCCACCCACACGTTCTGCTGGTGGTGGTGCCCGATCACGTACGCCTCCATGGGAACCAGGTCCGAGTTGCCGAAGGTCAGGCACCACACCGCGTCGGCGCCGCCACCGCGCACCTCCCCCGGCGCCTGGTACAGCAGCCGCTCCCCCGACACCGCCACCTCCGCCCCGCCCCGGAACATCAGGACCACCGCAGGTAGGGCCCCCGCCGGCGCCGCCCTCACTCTGGGTACCCGGAAGCACGTGTCGAACGCCCCCTGGAAGGCGAACTCGGGCTCGCCGAGTTGTGCCAGCGCGCCCTTCGTCTGCCGTAGGAACTCGTTCTTGAGCACCGTGTAGACCGGGCCGAGGAGGAAGGTGAACTGGCTGCCGGAGTCGACCATGGTTTGCCCCGCCCCGGTGTGGTCGGGGACAAGCACCGACTTGGGGATGGGGAGGACGGTGTAGCCGACGCGGATGCCCTCGAGCTGGACCGAGTAGGCGACCCGGTCGAAGTAGGGGAGCGGCAGGGAGATCTGGATCAGGGGAGTATAGTTTAGGGGGACGGGGAAGGGGAGGGCGGCGGAGTCGCCGCCGAGGAGGAGCACGCCCGTTGCGTCCCGGTCGGAGATGCAGTAGGAGAACCTGCCGGCGCCCATCTGGGAGACGAACGAGAGGGACCCTCGGTTCATGCCCAGTATCCCCGCGGTGACGGCGTCCTCGCCGGAGGAGCTGACGGGGGAGTTCACGCAGCTGAAGAGGGCGCGCAGTGGCGGCGACTGCCCCACCCGGAATATGTCGGAGGCGAGGTCCCCGTCCGCCGCGGAGCCGTCGGCGTAGGAGAGGGACACGGCGCAGAGCTTGTTGGCGGGGTTGCAGAAGGCCGGCGAGGCGAGGTCACGGGTGCGCTCCCGGCACGTCGCGGCGGCGCACGGGATCGCCGCGTACGACGACGAGGACAGCGGGCGGAACGATGGCGCCGCGCCCGCGGGGGCGCACCGCAGCCAGGAGAGCTCGCTGCCGGTGTCGAGGACCATGGAGACGTTCTGCGGCGGGGAGCCGACGGTGAGGGGGACGGTGAGGCTGACGTTGTGGTGGAAGTAGAGCTTGTTCGGGGGCCGGCCCGGCCGGGGGAGGGTCCCGGCAGGAACTTGCTGGGTCTTAAGAGGCAGTATCAAAGACGCAGCCTTCTTATAATTGGCACTCATGGTGGCAGTGGTGGCTGTAGCAGCATCGGCGACGGGACAGAGGAAGAGTAGAAGAACATGAAGAGACAGAAGAAGCACAAGAGGGTCCGAAGAGGAAGCCATGGAGGGGGGGTGTGTGGCAACACCCAGAACTCTCTTATAAATAAACGCTTTCCTTCCTGTCTAGTGCACAACAGTAAACAGGACAAGACGCGGTGGGAGGGAGAGGGTTGGGCGCGCGGGAGGGTGGGGAGCAGAGGACGGGGGGAGGCACCGGTAGAAATAGGGGGTGGATGACAGGGGAAAGGAAAGAGACTGATGTGATCGGTGGCGGGTGGGTCGATGGCTCCCCGAGCTGTTTTGGCAGCAGAGGCTGGTGTGGTATCGGGGGAAGGGGGGTTCTGGACTGGGAAGATGAGGAAGGAAGGAAGGGGAATGGAAGGGGGAGAGAGAGAGGAGTGACCGGTGTGAGGGGTGTGTGTGTGTGTGTGAAGCCTGTGAGATATGCCCCTCTGTGCCTGCGACTGCGGGATCGCGAGGGGGGGGGGGGGGTGGGTTCTCCCATCGACGTCCTTTTTAATTTCCGTGTGTTTGAATCGGTCTGAGTTTCACGAGAGGTCAATATAAAGAGAGAGAAAGTGACTTCTAAATTATCTCTCCACCTCAAACACAGGGTAAAATATTATGTGATTAATATTTATCTCTTTATATTATAAGGGACTTTTTGATAAATGAATAAGGAAGAATAAGGAGCTTTAATCCGAAGAATGAGAAAAAATATAATTTGATAAGGTTGATAGATTTTCTCACCTCTAATTTGGATTTTCTTAGAATAACTAGTTCTAACTAAAAGATAGAATTAGTTGTTCTACCTTAACCTAGATATGTATCAAGTGAAAAAGTAAGAATAATTTATCTGAGTTTACGGTAACCCAAATTTATTTATTCTGTTACCAAAAAGGTCCTAAAATAGAGCATTGGCCAAGGAAAAGAGCAGTCAACATTGACCTTTGCATATATCGGTGAGAGAGAGTAGAGAGAGAGAAGAGGAGGAAGAAGAAGGAGAAGGGCTGTGACATCTCGGACTTTCTTGGATATCTCTTCCTCGTGATTCTCATCTCTGATATTAACCCAGAGTTTACCGTTAGAGTCTCAGTGTGTGGTCTCCATAGTGGAAGTTATAATTCTTAGTTTATAGTACGAGAGTAGAGTCGATGTATTATTTTATTTTATTATAATAGATTAGATTAGATGAATTATTTTTCTCAATTTAGAGATTTTTATATAAAATCTTATACGCTCTCTCTTATCTTTTATTCCTGTAATTCTATATTTTATACATGTGTGATTGTCGAATTCATCTTTGATCGTTCACGCGAAAAAAATGAGGTTAATTTTTCGAACACCGTGTGTGAGATGAGATCTAGTAGTTGCAAGAAAGAAAACAAGGAGTAACTTTGGAATTTTTCAAAAGGGAGGACCGTGGGTTTTCCATATGTTCTTGACGTCAATTGCCATGCCTCTCTCTCTCTCTCTCTCTCGCTTCAGACCGCCACGGCACAGTAAGATTTTCTTACCATTTACTGCATGCTGCTACGTGGGGGTGGGGTGCCGTATAAAATGTGCCGTAGATCCTATTGAAGACTGGGTCGGAAACTCGCAGTAATAACAATAAAGGAGGGGGGGGGGGGTGTGGCCATTATTAATTGGCGAGTTTGCCCGAGGGGTGAACAGCCGCCCGAGGGATCAAACCCGCGCGGTAATTCATTTGGCAAACACGCTCTGTACCGTTCACGTGCACCCGTCTGGGGGGGGGGGGGGGGGGGGGCGCCGTTCACCGGCAGCCGATACAACTGGATTGTGATAGCCCCCGGTACGATAGAATGGTTATTTTTTTAATCTTTGAATATGAGATATGATATCGTATTATTTTTTAAAATGTTCACATAAAATTTATTATGAAAAATAAATTTATGAAAAATATTTTTAAAATATATTAATATATATATATATATCATAGTGTTATCAGAATCGGATCGATGTATGAACCGGACAACGAGTTGGTTCGGTTCGAACCGGTTTGACCGTTCAATCGAACCGGTTTGAACCGTGATGTCGTTAGAGTGTGGAGTCGGAACTCGTCATCGTGCGCCCTCGCACGCGGATCAACCTGCGCGGTCAGGTCGCGGGGATCGACTTGTGCGGTCAGCTCGCGGGAGTCAACGGGGCAGCGCCCTTTGCGGTGGTTTCCGGGGCATAGCCTCCGAAACAAAATTTATGTTTATTGCAGGAACATTGTTATCTTTTGTACCATGACTGTTGGGCGCCCTAATCTCCTTGTATAAAACGGCTAGAACTCTCTCTTTTGTACCTTAAAATTTTGTAATATTTAATTGGTGTTCACTTTTCACAACTGACATTTATACTCCTTTAAACATTTAAACTTTAAATATATCTAAAATAAAATGACAGATAACAACAAATCAACGATAATAAGATATTTTTGTTCACACGTACATATCATTTTGAATATTTGAATATTTTTATATTTTTTTGAAGGTTGAATCTGGTTGAACCGATTCGGTCCGGTTCACCGGTCGAATCGCGGTTCGTCCAGTTCGTCCGGTTCTTTAGCATTAGACCGGACCGGGCCTAATCAGACCGGTTCGTGACTGATTCACGGTCGAACCGATTCGACCGATCGGTCCGATCCGGTTCTGATAACACTGATATATCATCAATATTATCAAAATCGAATCGGTGTCTGAATCGATTAATGAGTTTGTTCGGTTTGAACCGGTAGACTATTCAATCGAACCGGTTTAAACAAGGACATCGTCAAAATGTTGATACATAGTTCGACCCGATTTTATAACACAAGATAATAAGAAATGAGATATAATGATCAAAATAAAAAAATATACATCTATAATTATTAGTCATGATTATGTAACTATATAAGTAAATAATAATAATAACATGGTTAAATAAATTGATCTTAAAATTTTATAATATTCTATTAGTCTTCACTCTTCACAATTGACATCTATTTAAAATATATTTAAAATAAAATGATAAATAATAACAAGATAATTTTATTCACATATAAATATTATTTTAAATATATAAAGATTTTTACGTTTATTTTTTTTATTTTAAAAGGTGAATCGGATCATATCGGTTCGGACCGATTCATCGGTCGAACCGCGATTCGTCCGGTTTGTCTAATTCTAACGTTAGACTGGATCGACGTTAATCGAATCGATTCTTGAATCGATTCACGATCAGATCGATCTGACCGACCGATTCGATCCGATTTTGATAACTCTGTATATCACTGTTTTCTGTCACCTAGTTATCATCGTCATTTCGAACGTATGCTCCATCGTTAGACTACCGAGATAAGCTGCACCATGAAACTAAAATTTTGATATTCTCGAGTTCAAAATGTTGAATATAAATCCTACTTTCCATACTACCAAAAAAAATCAAATAGATTGGAAAAAAGTGTGATAAACCAAGCGACAAGAACGTGGTACCGTAGCATTTTTCTTATGTTTTTGTTTTCTAGTTTCTTGGATATATGTATGGATGTCGTATGCGCGAATATTATTTTCTTTCTTCGAGTGTTGATTCTTCTACAGTTTATGAACGGTGAGAAAATCCACAGATTCTTCACAAGTTCTCCTCCATGACTCGAACCATGAAATCTCACGTCTTCTTTCTTACAGAGGGGTTTCTCTAATTAGGCTTTAGGGCTGATTCATTGAGATACCTCTTACAAATACGAAGTACAAACCGTCATTCTGATCTCTTCGATACCTCCAGTATGTGCACAAGTCCACGTACTCCTAACTCGACAAAGCAAAGACCATCGGCACACCCTTCCTTCTATATACTCAATATCCAGAGAGCAAAAGGCAGAGCGCATGACTTGTTCGTGTGGTCTCATCACCTCCTCTTTTTGTGAGAGATCTTAGGTTCAATTCTAAATTTCTGCTTTCTATTAAAAAAAATTACCCAGCAACGTGTTCCCCCTCTCTATTAAAAAAAGAATTATCTAGTAAAAAAAAGAAAATAAAAGGTAGGCTAATTTTACTTGATATGGTTAAAACATTGGAAGTAAAACATTATTCTTGAGGGGGGCATAGTCGGTAGTCCATTAGTGTCCATCCGTTCGGGCCCACCACGGAGGCTTAGCCCTCCGGGCCCATTACTCCACAGGACGGCCCAGTATGACTTCTGCTTCAGTGCAGGGCAGTATGACTTCTACTTCAGTGCAGGTCCGACGCAGGCATCGTACCCACGTGCGTCTTCCCCGATAGCAGTCACGACGCACGTCTCCAACAGCACATTAGTGACGAGAGGCGAGCCAATCCGGTGACGGGGGGAGGATGCCACCCATGTCATATATTCTCCTCGACAGTGTAACCTCACACTCCTTTCAGCCCTGTCGCATTAATGGCAGAGCTATCTCTTCGGCGAAGAGACGGTGAGTTAACGCCCATGTCTCCATGTCTCATCAGCCACGCGAGTTGGGTGACTCACGTCTCTTCCAACCACCGCAACTCAACGGTCAATCATAGTGACGATATAAATGAGAGCCTGACCCGATGGCCAGAAGATATGTGCAACCTGACTCCCTCGAGCCCTTGCTTTCTCACTCCGGTCTCTCTCCTCCTCTCCTGAGAGTTCACCTTCTTCCTCCATCGTCGCCTAACTTGATCGTCGGAAGGTTGTGTCTTAGGGTAAATCTCAAGACTCCTTCTAATCATTTGAAGACGTACAAATTTAGGGTGTCTCCTTTGAGGTATTATCCCCGCTACACCTGGTGACAGCTAGGGTTTTGTCATTTTTTACTGGTAAAAGGGCCCTCAGAGGAGAAGGCTCGGGTCTTGTTTCCACATACGGCGCCAATGAAGACGTATAAATTTGGAGTGTCTTCTTTGAAGTATTGTCCCCGCTACGTCTGGGGACGACTGGAATTTTATCCTTTTTTACTGGTAAAAGGGTACTAAAAGGAGAAAGGCTTGAGTCTTGTTTATAAGAACATGTCTATCTTTATGGTTTTAATATGAGATCTTTTGAGTCTCCTTCTTAGACCTCTACACCATTCGTTGGTGACTACAAGTCCTCCTTTGATCACACTCATTTTTCCTATCATATAAATCTTTGGAACCGTGGATCGTGATTTAGACGACTAATTCTTAACCGCTATAATTCTATTGTACTTATCTGCAGCGGTCAGAGGGAATGCTACTTGTGATTCTACAAGGCATGCGTGCCCTTTTTAAGTACTCTTCGTTTTCTTCACACACAAACCCGTCTCTTGCTAACTTTACAACGCTTGACAAACTATTCTAATGCAAGGAACAGGCTAAAAGAATACCTTGTAAAAGTAAGACCACAGTCCCAAATCTGAAGTTTAAAATAAAAGTGTTGGGGTTTTCAGAGATAGGGGGACATTGCCAGTTGCCACCTCATGCAACATTCACATTGCCAGTTGCCACCTTCACCGGAAAAATAAGATTATGTGGGAGAATTGCTTGGTCAGTTAATAGCTTATTAATATCAATCAAAATAATGACATTGTTAGTAAGCAGAGCAGAGAAGCATGTGAGGGTGGGTTGTCCTTTAAAAAGATGCAACGCCACGAGGACCACCCACCCGCAAGTGCCGTCGGGTGTACAATTCCCCCTCAAGTCTGCCCGCTGTACTAAAATTTGTGGTCAGTCAAAGAAGGTCCAACCCCTTGGCACGCGGAATAGTATACTTATGAAGGGCAACTGGTGGGGATTCGAATACCTTAATGTTTTATAGGAATATTTATTATATGAATAGTACAATGTTATCAGAATCAGATCGGTGTCTGAACCGGACAATGAGTTGGTTCGGTTCGAACCGATTTGACCGTTGGATCGAACCGATTTGAACCGTAATGTCATTATAATATTGATATATGGTCCGACCCGATTCCATAATCTAATACAATAAGAAATAACTCAAATAAGATATAGTGATCAAAATAAGTAAACATACATGTATATAGAGAATAACTTGTAACTATTTGTTAGAAATAGAGCCTTTATGTTGATTCAAATATCCTCATTTATATGTTGGAAATAGAGTCTTTATGTTTAGTCCCATATTGGAAGTTAGAAAAACTTACTTGACTTTATATGTTGGAAAACTCACTGGCATAGGATGTGGGATTGAGTTGTGTGTCGAATTAAATGGTTTGATTGAATATAAGTAAATAATATATTTATTTATTTATTTACGCCGGGCCGGGTTGGGTTGACGGGGGCGGGTATCGAACTATTTTTATTTTTATTTTTATTTTGGCGGGGGAATAGGGTCGAACCGGCCCGAACCGGTTCAACGGTCGAACCGCTGTTCGGGCGGTTCGGACGGTTTTTAGCCAATTGACCGGACCGGGCCTAATCGGACCGGTTCCTGGACCGGTTCACGGTCGAACCGGTCCGACCGGCCGGTCCGGTCCGGTTCTGATAACACTGGAGTAGTAGAGTAATAATGTTTTATTAGAATCACCCTGTAAAATTGTATTGGTTCACGTAGAGCGATAGATCGGTCAGATTTCACATATTTTCGAGATAATGTCGTACCATCATCATGACGATTGAATTAGATTTCAAAAAAAAAGAAATTACCTTTCTCGCCGTGATATTTGTCATCTTTATTAAGTTATTTCTCACCATTATTATGTTATTTGTCACCCTTAATTAGAGATTACCTGTAGACGATTCCCCCCCTTAGTTGACTATTTGTCACTCTTAGATAACGATTTGTCATCTTTATTTTGGAGGAGGAGAGGGCTTTGGAAGTGATGGGGGGTCGCCCCCTGCTTGCCGGAGCTAGAGGGGGAGAGAGTGCAGAGAACGGTGAAGGCATGACCCCTGCTCGCCAAAGCCGGAGGGGGGGAGGTGCAGGGAGGGTGGGGGGCGACCCCTTCTCGCTGGAGCCGGAGGGGAGAGGGTGCAGGGAGGGGGGCAGATCAGGGAAAGGTGAGGGGGACATGCCTTGCTCGCCTGAGCCGGAGGGAGAGAGGGCGCATGGAATGGTGCGGGGGGATGCATGCTGGAGCAGGAGGGGGAGAGGGCTCAAGAAGAGGTGGGGGTCCAACCCTTGCTCCCGTCCTCCTCCCTTCCTCCTCCTCCAGTCTCTAATGCTGGTGATGCTTCTCGTCCTCCTCGCTGTGTGATGCATCAACATCGGCATGTAGTAGGGGAGGCAGTGGAAGGCCCTAGCGACACCAGTTGGATAGCTCCACGTCTCTCGTCAGGAAGAATGATGACATTAGGGTGGAGAGAGGAGAACACCATCACAATGGGTGGGATCTACTTTGCATAGTTGTTGCTGGTGCGATGCCCGTCAATCTCACAGTACTCGTCGGCGTCTGGGTGAGATACACCTCTCACGGTCGTTGCCACCCCTAATGCTCACCGATCTCACGGTGTTAGTCGGCGTCTGGATGGAGATGCTCTCTCATATAAGATATTTTTGATATTTTACATGCTCAAATAATTTTCGTAAGTATATTCTCGAAATATTTATCGACATTAACGACATAAGATCACGTGATATAAATGCAACAATTATATGTATATTAGTGATATAAGAGATAAATATAAATATGATATTTTATAATGGTATAATTATAAAAAATCTTAATAAAAATTTATGAACCGTATTCTGCCAAAAATCGGGTTGCATTAATGGTAAGATGGCTGAAAAATTCAGAGCCCCAAATGGACCGCCGCTGGCTCTTTAATTAAATCCCAATTAATGTTCTTGTCCCCATCTTTTCGTCCCGATCCGGGGGGGCCATCTCGTTCATGCAACTGACCGCTGGAAGACAGAAAGAGATCTTTTCAAACGAGAGGGATTATGGCTGCGGGTCACGTAATTTGCCCATCGCGTTTTAGCGGTTGGAAAAATTAATGGTATCGAATCTAGGGCTGGTAAATGAGTCAGGTTCTACTCAGATTTTTGATCGGTCTGATCAGACTCTGATTTATTAATATTAAAATTTAACTCTGACTCGGGTCTAATTATATCGGGTCGGATTTGACATTATCAAAAAATTATAAAATCTGCCTAAGAATTAATTCGACTCGATAATTTAAATAAAAAATTAAAATTAAAAAAATTAATATATTTAATAATATAAAATTTATAATCTCATTAAATTAATTAAAATTTGATATTAATTATATAATCTGTGTAAAATAAACTTTTAATTAAGAAAAATAACATAAGTATAATTAAGTTATTTTTAAATTTTGAAGAAAGAAAGAAAAGAAAACGAGTCGAGTCGACTCGAGACCAAACTCAGAGTCCGAGCTCGACCCGTGAACCTAATCGGATCAGATTTTTAGACTCGATTAAAGATCCGTGAACCGAAAAAGTTCTCGTGACTCGACTCGTAATCTAGTCAGACCCGCAAATCATCAGATAGGCCCGACCTATCGACGACCCTAATTGAACCCTATGAATATTTACGTGGGGGGGGGGGTTCATGCATGAGTTCGATTTGGCTCTCTGATAAGTCAAATATTTACGAGACGTTAGATTCTCAATTAATGAAAGCATATGTTTCTGATTATATATAAAAAATTATAGGACATCAATTTCGAACCTCAAAAAAAAATTAATCACGTCGCCGTGCTGTCCGAAAACGTGGACACATCTCGCACCCTCACTTCCAGACAGATCCAACCGCATGTCTGAAACGTGTCTTGGGTACTGTTTTGCCGTGCAGAGAAAAAGCAGACTCTACTAGTTTTACTATTTGTAATTTAATTTTTTTTTGATTTTGATTTAAGGTTGCCTTCAACTAAAAATTAAAATCATAGAAAAATGATAGTTGAGATAGATGGTTGAGCGTGCTCTAAAATCAAAATATTTATGGCATGTCAAGACATGAAGAACAGTTTTAAAAATAATATTTTGCTGTATTTTATGTTATTTTATAGCATATCAAATAATACGTAAAACATCGAAAAAAACTTTCTCGACAGATAGTGTCTTATATGAAATCAAATAACTCTTAGAAAACATGGCAAAACATTGAAATTCTTATATTCTTCTTGTTATTATTTGAGTAGTTGCTAAGTAACAAAGCCACTATTTTCTTTTTTAAAATCAACTAGTCATTTCATATAACGTAAATCACGACAAAATATTGTATTTCATGTCTCCCGTAAATATAATATTTTACGACATTTTACTGCGTTTTAGGTCAAAACAAACAACTTATATATTAAGTGTAGAGTACAGTTTCGTGTAATAGCTCGAGTAATTACACCTTTATATCTATACTATTTTTTATTTTTTATTTTATTTAATAATCTCAATGTTAATCTAATTTGACGTGTCGATTATATCATCAAACGTGTGATGTGACTCAAGTAAAAATAAAAATCTAACTATGTAAAAATTTGTGCAAAACATCAACGTCACGATCAATCGTTTTGCAACATAATGTTTGATTTCAATTTCTTCCCCAAATAATCTTCCCTTCGCTGATCATAAACTGGTAATTTCAAAATCGAAAGATTTCACCCAATCTAACAAGATCCCGACAGGAGGACAAAGCGTTGGTTAACCAGTCGCGAGAGACGACAAACAGCTCACGCCAGCATCACAATGACACGACGAATCATCGTAAACCACCTCCACCCTGGATCGAATTACGTGGTCGGTGACCCCTCAGGATCTACCGATCCCCAACATCCAAAATCCAACGGTCCAAACCTCCCCATCGGGAAGACACATCCAAGTTGGCCGCGGCTGGCCGACCAGGACCGGAGGGGTTCCCCGGCCCGGCATCTGTGTATCCATGTCGTTGTCAACAGTGGGCCATGTTGGGCCCTCTTCGGAGCCGGATCACAGCTGCCCCGCGACCCAGCCCTCACCCTCCACTGTTCTCTGCATGCGAGGAAGAACACCCTCCACTGCGCTCGCCAGCCCGGGAAAAACTAGAAAGTGACCTCTCGCTACGCGTAAAGCGGCGTCAAACGTCTCCGTTGGACTCCACAGCTACGCTGAAGCCGACTACCGTATGCAAGCCTTTATACCTTCTTTGCTATGTGATTATTATGATGTATAAATTTGCTTTATATATAATTGAACCCATGGCGATGACCTCTGGTACTGTGGGCAGCGCCAATACTGATGAATAGGAACGGAACCCAAGTCGGGGTCTTCTCCAAGAAGAGAGAAGCTGTACGTAATCCTCCTTGTGCATGGTTATGGAGAGGGGCTGCACCTGTCTAGTTATGGTCTAGCAGTAGTACAGGGTGGGGAAGACAGGGCAATGACATGTTAGTGTGCTGGTGAGGACGGGCAAGTGATGATTAAGAATTCGTGTGAATCCAAAAGATGTGCTGACCTTGGTGAGAGCATGGGGACTCCCCAAGCTTTAGAAAATTCTGGTGCGGAGTGGGTTGGAGGTTTCTGAAGTGGGGTTCAGCTGCGTTGATCGAACTGCTGGTTGTTGGGTTCCTGTTCCGCGGCTTCGAGCAAGCTTTTCTGAGGGGTTCCTAGTTTAATATATATATGTGCTGCTGCCTAGAGTGGCGTGTGGCATAGCAATTGTTTGTCCTTCTAAGGGCATCTACGGAGTACCCGAGAGTCCACTGGCCTGTATAATGCTCCCCTGAATAGGTGAGCTAAGCCGTGGATTTCGAGTATGTTGGTGTTGGTGTGGTTGTTAATAGAGGGTTCTGCAGGGCTTGCCATGGGGAATGGCGCCCTGATAACGTTAAACATCACTTCCTTCCATTATTGAAACACGGCTGATGCTGATGGATACCTGCAACAATACCTGCAACACACACACACACACACACACACACACACATGAAAGGGGTAGATACTGATCACCTAGGTAGGTTCCTTTCCCCTGGGCTGGTCCTAAAGCTTCGTACCCTCCCAAACTTCTTTAGCCTTTCGGCAGAGAAGTGAGGGGTCAATTCATGATCCTTAGAGGGCAGTAGTCCCGGTTTAAATGTGAGCTAAGATGGCTAGCGTGCGGAGGAATGTGCTGCATGGGTCACCACTGTTATTGTGGGGTGAGCTTTTAAGAAAGGGAACATGGGTATCCCATTGAACCCAAGAGATGTTTGAGTAAGAGAAAGTTACTGGAACGTCTACTTTGTCACATACATCTGGGTAAAGTTTTCGGTACGTCTCTTTTGTCACCCACAATGTGGCCCTGCTTTTGTTGTCACGAGGTAGGAACATGGAAAGACTTTTCTACTGGTAAGGGTTCAAATTTTTCTTCAGGGAGGTGTTGGGGGGGGGGGGGGGAAAGTGAGCAATCGCAGTCCCCCTCATCCCTCTTCTGCTGGATCTTGCCTTCCGATTTAAGACAAAGGACTCTGGGGGAGTTCCTGTCAGGAGGTGAAATGCTAGTCTTATGGCCATGGGCAGAAAGGTGCTTTGCTTTGTGGGGGTAGGAATGGGTGAACTTCAACTGATGTTGCAATAACAGGGACATGTACTGTGAACCTCACGGGGTTGGATTTGGAACTCAGGGTCCACAATATGGAAAGGGTGTTGGGAATCTTCTACCCATTTTGGTTTTGTTTGCAGAAACTTAATTCTGATGACCTTAAAAGGGGTGGGGGTGGGGGTGGGGGGGGGGGGGGGGGGAGTCTCCTGCACTGCTGCACACACTCTTGTCCCCTTTCACACTGTTTTAATTTGCTTTCACATCAGGAACAGAATCCGCCACAGCAGCCAGGTATGGGGTTCAGATACATAGGACGTGAACTTTAAACTTTGAATCCTATGGTTGGTGAAGGTTTGTCAGGATCTTCCTGTCTCAGCTCTCAATTTGATCATGGATGAGAAGTTGAGTACGTACCCAAGTTTCTTATTTTCAAGGTTCACAGAGTTCTCTGTACATGGGTGTACTTTTGTTTAGACCCATGTACCTTTCAAATTAATTAATTTTACCATGAATCAGTACCTGAGGAACTCCTCCCTGCAGGAGGCAGCCATACTGGTCTACAGTTTCCACTACCGAGTTCTAGTGCCAGCCTGCCAGCTCCTCTCTGACAATGCCTGTCTGCCAAGATTGGCTGATGTCGACGTAACTAAGCTCGATCACCTTGAAGGCTTTTACTCGACAAATGAGTTGTATCTGAAGATAACGTTCCAAGCTCATCCTGCAGGCTTATTGTTCTCATTTGGGTGAAACGGTACCCGAGTGAATCATCCATCGTTGCCAAATGGTGTACTTCTTCCCTCAACTCCCAAGTCCCAAAGTTTAAGGACCCTGTATATGAACAGATGCATGAGGTCCACCGAGCTTCCAAGATCTTGGAAAATCGAGCCTGGTGTGGTTTTGTCTGCAGAAATCGGTTTCTCGATCGATGACCCTACAGGGGTGGGTTCCCTGCACGTATGCATGTCCCTTCTACAAAATATTTTGTCGGAATTTTTACGTTAATAACTTTGGTAAAACCTTATCCATATAAAAATTTTAAAATTGTAGTTTTATTAGGGGTGCCCTTCTTAAAAGAAAAACAATCATAATATACTCTTTTCAATATTTTCCGAGAGTGTATATATATGCATATATATATTATACTGGCACATGAGGAACATTTTTGACACTAAAAATTATTATTACCCTATTTTATTATAACACCGAGAGAATGAATCAAGCCAAGAGAGATACCGCGTTCATCTAATTAGGTGGGATGTTTGAACCTAGGTTTGTTGATCATGGTCTGGAACTCTGCAACGAAGTTGAGATCGAGCTCAAATTTCTTCCCCCCACCCCCTCCTCCCTATTTAATTAAGAGATTACTATTTTCGATGCAAATGGCAATTCAGTCGGATTTTAGACAGAGATTTTAAAACCGGATATTTAAGGGGCTTGGTGATGGATAATGTTTCTAAATCGGCAATTTTAACTAAAAGCTACCTAAAAGGAGCTTTTCCTCTCTCTAAGGGCACGTTTGAAACTCCTTCGAGCATGACTTTCCATGTAAAATCTACTGACAGCTTTTAAGTGTTTTCAAATGGACAGGATACTCATGGGATTACGTGAGAAACGGATTTTGAGAAAGAGAGAGAAGTAGACACAAAAATATCCACTTCTCTTAATCCCTAGAAGCAGACTCATGTTAGATTATGGAGATTTTAAATAATTGAAAATCTCTTACATTTGCATTACAAGTACGGAGAGGAGATTATTTCAAAAGTTAAAAAGCTCATATGAGCTCCAAACGCGGCCTAAGGGCCTGTTTGGTATGGGGTTAGAGCGGGGATATCTCCGCTCTAACCTCATTCTATGTTTGGTATGGTTAAAATGGGCGGGGATAAGTCGGGTTAAGGGAAATAAGGTTAATCTAATTATTTCTAACCCCATTTCACCCATTGTGTATCAAACGTACATGAGAATAAGACTAGACATAAATTATCCTAAAATGACTTATACTTATTCTCCTCAAAATTTATCTCGATACCAAACAACACCTAAAAGATTTTGAGAGGTTTCAAAAAAATTCCCAAATGCGCCCAAGTAAAATTGTAAAATTAAATTGGTGAAAGCTATACTTGGTCCCACACTTAAAATATAAACGCAAGTCACTTGGTGCTTTCCTATGTTAATTATATATGGACCTCTCTCCTAATTAACTCGATCCAATGTTAATCAATTTAATAACAAACTAGATGTTATCAGATTGTCTAATGATCGACTTAAATGCAGAGATGTTAATTAATCAACAAGAACAATGTGTGTCATCAGATTCTAAAGTTGGATACACCTGTACGGCTAGCTGTCTCTGTCGTCCCAAATCTAACTCTTTTGAATGATCACATACTAATAAATCCCGGTGCATTGCTTTGTCTCAACGTGCGTTTTCCTCCTTGCAGTCTGTGTTGTTGGGACGCTTTAATTCTACATTATTAAGGGATTCAATTCCATGGATGGATAAAGATTTCCTGCAACCAACTGGCCATCAGCTTCCTCCAAGTCCTTTCTGCCAGCTCCTCTCTGACGTTGATTTGCTCATATCCGTCCAAGCTCCACCACAATCACACCACTCCTCCAAATCAATCAGATCATACGTTGACCTGCTGTCTGCTTGGCCTCACTCCATGACGAGTCATATATATCTAGCTAGGTCGGCGACGAAGCGCCCATATTCCAAACTCCGTTGACGAGCTGGGCTGGACTGCATTATATAGGGGGGGGGGCGCTCGATCGAGCCCCAGCAATCACTCGTGCGTCCACTTCAGAGGGGGGCGTGCGTCGTAATCACGAACAAGCTAGGCACGCCCGTCAAGTGTTCCATGCAGACGCGTAGAATACTTGTGGCAATTAAATTATTTAATTATTTGCACTCGTGCGTGTGTGTGTGTGTTCATAATTGGATGGTGATGATTGAACCAAACGTCAGGACAAGCAGCTAGCCATGAATCATTTGGTCTAATACTACACGTAAGCTGTGAGCCAAGAGAAGTTTTTGTTTCCTTTCTTCATTTATAAAGGCGGGTCTACTTCATGTGATTCAGATGTTTACTCTCGAGCTCAAGAGAAGGTATCCACGATGGTCCTACGGGCTCAATAGAAGAAGATTCTGCAATCAGTAAGTGAGCTACGTACGTACTCATGGGCTCATGGCGATATGTGGTGTGGGTTTGTGTGCATGTTTTATGACCATGGGACCCGATCATGCATGGTGGATGATGACCCACCAATTAATCAATTAAGCAGTGACACGGGGAGAGTCGGCTCTCACGAATAATTTAATTCTCCGGCTTAGCATGACGTGGTGTCATGGCTTTGATCTCTATCGGCCGGGTGATGATGACTGGTGTTGGACATATTCACGACTCAGGAGAGATGGATTGGATCGTTGTCATGTCTTGAAAGTTGTGGTCATGTGTCATCGGTTAATCATTTCCATCTTTCTTTCTGATGCTTCCTAGCTGCTGCATCAAACGTCCACACATTCTCCGATCGAGGATATAAAACCATTCTCATCAGTCATCACTGCGACATGCTCTAATAATAACACTATAATACTATATATATATATTGGGAATATATACATAGCTTTAAAGGAAAAAAAAACTAAATCTTCAGGTCTTAATTAGCATTCTTGTAGAACTCGGGTATACAGGGTACTAATTAATTATTTTGTATGGTTTACAGAAGCAGAAAGCATTTCATGAGAGCTGGGTTATTCTATATCCCCTGTAAAGCGACTGCATGCCCCTTTACTCCCTTAGCCACAACATGACAGGCCGTAGAACAGAGTGCTTGATCTAGCTTTGATGCGACCAGAGGAATCCATTTTGCGGCCACCCACCCACCCACCCACCCACCCAGATGATCGCCTTCGCTTTTCAAATTCTTGTGTATGAAACGAAAGACTTTGCAGTGTAAGCTGATGCTTCCATTTCATTCATTTTGATGACAAGTAGCAATAGAGAATGAAGAAACTCGGGGGTGCTGCAACCAACAGGGAGCAGGGATTACACACACAGCCGTTGGGCCATTAATGTCAACGTCAAAATGCTTCAGTACGTAGAATTCAGCACACCACTATATATACGTCATGGGTTTTGTCATAGCCATCATGATGAGATGATTGACTAGGTACCATATGATCAAAGCAAATTGGAACATGCTACTCTTAATTCTTTAATATTTGATGAAAAAACATTGCAATCACTCCATTAATTTTTCTTTATCTGCAAGTGCATAAAATATTTCTCCAAATCTTTTGTGTGACTAATGAGCCCTTCAATCTCACGTACATGATCAAATTTCTGGGTTTCAAGGACACACAGACAGAGGGAGCTGTATCCCTCACTCCTGTTCTTATAGCTATTGGATGGACTTGATCCCCTCCGATCCAAACCTAGGTCCATTTGTAACGTAAGCCGATTAATGACTCAAAAGAGTTAATTGGTAGCTAGCTAGACACGTTGAAAAGTCAGGCCGTCATTTGTAACGTAAGCGATCAAACTCGCGTTCCATCCATGGAAGACTCTAAAGAATGCTATCATCATCCATAGCAGTGGTAATAGACACAAACAAAACTCCTGTCTTTTTAGTTGGATGCTATTGTCCTTGTCGTCGTTCCATCATATATGCTTATCTTCGGCCTTCTTCCTCTTTGGCATCACCCATAATGACATAATCTTACTCTGGTTGTGTCTCAGATTAATCCTACACATGTCAATTGCATGTTCCACGCCTTTGGAACCCAACCCCACTGATCTAAAGGCTCACAATGGCGTGAAGAAGAAGTTATGTCCCCACCAATCTATCTCGTGTTCGAGGCTTTACGTATCGTTCTTTATTTCGTATACGATTACTACGTACAGCATGGATAATAATTGAACTCGTCAGCGTACGTACGTGATGACCTCTGACAGTCTAATAAAAAGGTTCAACGTGTAAGGGTCTCCTGTCCAAGGAGAGACAACACGTAGTTAGGGTTGTTAACGGGTAGAGCTAAGATCGGGCTGACCTGAGCTCGACTCTTCAAAATTAAATCTTGGCCTCGACTCATACCCGAGTTATGTCAGGTCGGATCTGATATTATTAAAAAATTATAAAATCTGACTAAAGTCTTATCCGACTCAAAAAATTTAAATATAAAATAAAATATTTAATAATATAAAATTTATAATATAATTAAATTAATTAAAAATTTGATATTAATTAATTAATTTATTATAAAAGAGAGTTTTTAATACTTTTTAATTAAGTAAAATAACATAATTTTAACTAAGTATTTTTTAAAAGTTGAATAGAGAAAAAAAAGACAACGGGCAGGGCTGACCTGCCCGCCTGATCGGCTCGCGGGCCGAACTCAAAGCCCGAATCCCCGACCCGTGAATTTAGTCGGGTCGAATTTTTAGTCCCGATTTAGAGTCCGCGGACTAAAAATGACCTTGCGACTTGACTCAAAATCGAGTTAAATCCACATATTTATCGGATTAACCCGACCCATTGACACCCCAGTCTATAATCCTTGTGGATATGACGGGGGGATGATCCGACAGTATCCAATTTCGTTTTGGCTGTACAGGTCAGAGAACCTTGTGGATATGACAGGGGGGGAAGATCCAAGATCCTACAATATCCAATTTCGTTTTGACTGTACAGGTCAGAGAAGGAAGGGTAGCGACTAGTTATCACTGTGTGGGTGGCTGAGAAATGACGGACATGCAGACCCCATGGTTTAGAAAATTAATTCTGATACTGGGGATCGATCGATGTGGATGTTTCTGAAATTGTTGATCCAACTGTTCAGTACTGTGTGAGCCTGTTGGAGGTCTCGTTCACCTTCTACCCAGCCGGGTTTCGTCCTGTTGCATAGGTATAGAGTAATACTACACTCCCTACACAGGGGTTTTTCCTCTTAGGGGGATACCGTTTTCTCTTAGAAACGACGGTGACAAATCACTTGTTTTCTCTATCGACTACTCTACAGTTATTAGAATGATTCAATCTTAGAAACGGAACAAAACACGATATATTTATAATAATAAATTTCTCTCCATTCAATCTGTTAAAAGTCTAAGTTACATGACCCAATTCAATAAATTTTAATATGTTATGACCAGAGTCCAAAATCATCGTATGAGAAAGTGATGCGAAAAATAAAAGAGCACATTGCCGACCATCAATTAAATCGTTGGCATCAATCATCTCTAGCTTGTTTGCTTTCACGTCTCAAAGCCTTAATTAGCCCTAATTAGCCATAGAAGTGACGGGGCCCTCAAGGTCTCCTCATACACCAACCCCACCTGGATAAAACGAGCAAGAACAGAGCTTCCCGTGTCTGTTCACTCACGTGCATATGCCTCGTCCATCCTTTTGTCTAGAAGTCTGAACAAGATCAAGACTCGGGGGGCATTTCTGTTTTCTCGGACAGACCTGGATTCTGGGCCTGTACTCTGTTCTTCACGTGAGAACACACGAGAGGACCGAACAGTCAGTTTTTCAAGTTCTCTTGGGCACGGTGTCGTGGAAAAAGTGGATGAAGGTGGCCCTTTTTTCTTTGTTCGCATTTTGCCTTTTCCGAACTGAGACAAGGGGGATAACATATGATGCACTGGTCACATTGAAATGTTGGTCCATCTTAACAGTGAAAAGTGCTTTTAAAGCTAACGAGCTTCTGACAGATTGCTAGGGGAAGTGCACAGTAGTTAACAGCACATGTTATGAGGTTGGGAATCCCGAGTTAAGCCAACTTTTAAGAAGAGGGAGTGATTTGCACATTTAGACTCACTTTGACGACGGGTTGATCGGGGGTTGCGATAACTGAAGAGAGAGAAGATTCCATCTCTTCCTCACACAGTCGCTTTTAACCGGCTTCAGGTAAAGTAATCGACCTTTCGGAGTCGATTAAGTTACCCCCACCCGGTTATCAAAAGGTCACTTAGATAACGGGTTAAGCCTTGATGGGATAGATTAATCGGGTCAGGTGGACTATTCAATTTTTAATTTAATATTTTTTTCTTAACTGGGGTCGGACAAGATTAAAGATGATTAACTCATACTTAGTAAATAAATGGAATGAGTTAATCGACTCCTATTAAGATTAGAGGTCGGGTGAGTCATCCAAGATAAGTCACTCGTCCCTAACTTATTCGGTTATCAAATTCGCTCTTGAGAATTATTGAGAGTTAAATTTAACGTACGAAAAGAGGAGAGAGATTGAGAATAATCACCTACAAAGGGACATTTTAATTTTTACAGTGATTCGATGTAGTCACATTTGACCTAAAGTCCAATCACCAAGACCTACTTGTGTATTTCACTACTAGATCTGATTTAATAACACCACATATAACCTAGATACTAAGATATTAGCTCACCTATACAAATTACACATATAACCTAGATACTAACGTACGTACTTTAGACACAATGAGACTAGTTCACCTCTCAATGTTAGATACAACGGTGTTAACTCACCTCTCAAACAAAACAGTTGCATAAAGGACACACACTCTCTTGCGAAGAGCACGACCCTTTTAATCAAGAACACAAGTGATCAAATGATACAACAATTTAAGCACAGGAAATCGAAGAATGCGAAGCAAATCTGGAGTAGAACGAGCAATAGAAATCCCCAAGATACATATTGCAACAAAGGATGACGTAAGAGAGATCTCCTTGGCGACGTAGAATCGTTCTTCCAAGAACAGTTGTCTATTGCTTTAGGGTTTGTCACGAAAATGCACTTCACCAAGCTCCTTTGAGGCCTTGGAATGCTTGGTACGTGTAGATGGCGATCTTCTGCAGACATGATAACTCAAACAAGAAAGAAATCGGCCATCTAGAAATTTAAAAAAGATTCTGCTGGGACTATTGATGGTGTCGACACCAATTTACGACACCATGCTCTCGTAAAACTAGTGCTGACTTAGAATTTATCTTGTCAACTTGAATCATCCGTAACTCATCATATATAGGAACATCAGATTGACTTGTTCTTGGGTTTGATTGAACGATATCTTCATTAATTCTATGATTTCACTCGATGATTATCATTAGATACATTCATTTAACCCCAGTAAATTATGAAATAAAGATACCTTGTTTACACTATCATCACATGGATTGCCTTTAACCTCGCCACATTTACATTAGATTAGTTAAATTATTAATTTTGTTATCATCAACATGAATAAGGAGACTCGACACCTGAGATTTTCATTTTTTTTCTGATTGTTCATGTTTCTTCTTCGGGGTGATTCATGCTCCACGAACCCGATTTTCCGAAAAAAGATCTGAAAATATGAACAAATATTCGTACGCACCTTTATTTCGTGTCACATATTATGTAACACTCCTACTAAGTACACGTAGAGATATTACATGTATAACACTTAATTTTTAAAAATTTTTTTGACTGATCTCAAAAAAAATTGAACTCATGTGAATTTATTGTATTTCATTATTCACAAGAGATTATTTTTTTTTACGTGATTCTCACACCACGTCGTATCATGACGTGATGTTCACGTCCATATAACTTGATATGAGAGTCATTTATTTTTTTTTTTAAAATAAGATATTAGACGTATAACATCCCTACATGTAATTAACATGATTGTTGCAATTAACAGTACCACTTTATTAATAAGCAGCTAATACTTAAACCACTAAACCAGCTGAGACTTTGAGTACCTTTCGATTCGATCCAGTGGGCGAGGGCCACAGTGCACAACACCGTTGGCATCCCGGACGAGCGAAGACAGCCAAACGTAGGTCAATCATAAGAAGGGAAGAGGTCCCACCCCCAGACGGGAGGGCTCACGTACGTAGGCAGGGTGTGGGAACTTGGAGGAACCTGTTGCTGCTGTAGTTGGTGATGGCGGGCGGACGCTCTCCTTGAAACTTATCTACTCTGCGGTCGCATCACTACTAGAATTGTACAGTGGTTCCCAGATCAAATGGCGGACTTCTGGTGCCGGCGTTTAATCCATCAATCAAAAGGCAGAGTCAAAGGTTGATTGACAGGACCTCATGTGATCCCCGCAGCTGCTCCCCTGATTCTCATGAGCAGGCAGATTCCTGTCAAATTCCCAGTGAAAGGACGTTTCTGCATTCTCATCTGCTGCCTACGATCTTCTTCTTCTTTTTTCTGAATTCTTCGACACCATCTGTCTCCCTGTTCCATTCGGTGGTCGACAGAGACAAGCTATATATAGCAGCAGGGCGAGAGGGGCACACGTTAATCATCTGTGCTTGGCGTCGTGTGGACGTGGAGGAAGACGTGCCAAAATAAATAGAGGCTCCAATATTTGAAACCCAGTAATTGAGTAATGCTCGCTGCACATTCGGATATGCGATGCACATCTTAGATGTACGGTGTATTTATTTTTTTAATTTTTTAAAATAATTTTTAAAATATTTTAACTTACATTGTAATTCATGTTCCTTTTAGATTATTTAAAAAAATCGGATCAAATGAATAGTGTTAGATCTATTCTTTTAAAAATTGATCAATTTTATTTTTAATTTTTTTAGATAATTGAATGATGACATGATTTACATTAATTCGAAATTAAGATAACTTAAGAGTCACTTCAAAAAAGTATAAAAAATCTGGATGTACGACAAGTCAAACTCGAGTCAGTTTAATTAGATTATCGACAAAGAGATGATTATTTAAATCATTAATTTGCCATACTCTTCTCAATTAAAAAAATAATTTTAACGATGCCGAGACGTTGATGTGATGCAAATCTCGTTCTAGTTGAAGTTAACCGATAACTGTGGGTGATTGAGATGATCATCCATCTCAATCAAATGTATTGCTGAAGTCCTTATCCTTGGAAGAATAGGTTGCAATCGATCATAATAAAAGTTTCTTCAGCCAGACGTGTGTTTGCTGTAGATGGAACAGTTGTTGTGGAATTTAATGACTCTTGCTCGTGCGCATTCATGTACATGGATAGGGTTATGTTCAGTGTACATCCGGATCAATTGGACATGTAAATTATGTATCAAGTAAATTGATTATTTTTTTTAAAAAAAATTATAACTTGGGGACTCACGTCTCCTTAATTTATATTACAAGTCACATCTCTATCAGGCAGTCTAAAAAAAATTAAAAATAAAAATAAATTAAATCTAATACTATTCATTGAATCTAATTTTTATTTTTAATTTTTTTAGGTTATTAAATAGAGGTGTGCCTTGTACCATAAATTAGGGAGACGTGAGTGTCAAGTCATGAATTTTTTTTCTAAAAAATATTTAATTTACTTAATGGACATTTTATTTGTCACACTAATCATTTTATTTGTCGTGCGGATATGAGGGTCGAATTGGAGGTCCACCTCCATGCCGACCTCGTGGGAATTATACCTGGCCGGACCCGCCCGTCATTTGTTTCCATCTCATGAAAGCCCAGCTCTGCACCTAATTCTCTCCCGTGGATTCGACGTGACATGGAACAGATAAGCATGGAAGCGACGGAATGCATCCTAAGCACGGCAATGGCGCACGTCTTGCTAAACATGCATGTATTAAAAGGAGTTACGCATACCTTCACTGAGAAACATGTATAGAGCATCATGATCAAATTAATATTTGTGTCTTTCTAGTGAGAATAATCCTGTTTTGAGTTTCTCTCAAAAAGTTCTCATTAGTAGAAAATTCTTCAACACTACTCTCTATATATATAGCTTTAATTCGTTTGCACAGATGATACTCTCATCAAGAAAGAGATTTCGTATGTATATATCATGAGGGAACACAAATATACTACATAAATAGCTAGAATCGTCGAACTTATAGATCTCCTTTAATTACAAGAGAAGTCATCAAATATTATTACAAGGCCACCAGCTCTTTGCAAATGGAGCTGCTGTGGTGTGCGATCATGGTGGCCGGGCATGGCAAACGGGTACGTGACGGCTGATCATTAAAGCTCAGAAGCTCCATCACAGTCACGTTTGCTATAGCATGGAATGGGATTTAATAAGAGCCCGGTCCAAGATTTAAGGTGAGTTTAATTATTCGAGGAAGAGTGAAGTGGAGCCGTATATGGCCTCCCAATAATAATATTGATCTTTGAACGAATCCAGACAGATAGCGTTGATGCTTTGAAAGTTCTCATTTATTACTCCGTTTAGCTGGGAGGCATACACATACGAAGTTTGACCCCCTCCACCAGATCATAAAACCCAACTGTACGTACAAAATATCCGACTCTATGATTAGTTTACATATATCTTAACATATGAACGTACGGAAAAGACGAGGGGTGTGTGTGTGTGTGAAGTGTGTTTGGCTCTTCTGTGTGTGTGAGTGAAGTGTGTTTGGTTCTTCTTAGAAACCCAATCCCACCCCCACTTTCTTTTGTGTGTGTGTGTGTGTGTGAAGTGTGTTTGGTTCTTCTTAGAAACCCAATCCCACCCCCACTTTCGGGGGTAACGTGTGTGTGTGTGTGTGTGAAAAGTGTGTTTGGTTCTTCTTAGAAACCCAATCCCACCCCCACTTTCGGAGGTAACAAAGCTTGTAGAAGAACCCATTAGAAAGCCAACGATGTCGGCAAGTCTAAAGGGACGAGCATCTCGCCCGATGCTGTCAAGCAATCCCCACTGCTTCTTTATTCACTTGGATTAATCGTCAATGTTGTTGGGATGTTGTTTTTGATTTGAGAAGAAGAAAAGAGAGAGTACTGTGTACGTGCCATCATCTGCCCTACCATTCCTAAAAGTGATTGTGATGCGAGCCGCGGATTCTACTTTGCGCGCATACCAACCCAAACGTTCCCTTCCTCTTTCAGACGTCTGATGCATGAAACGAAGACCCAGTAACGCGGTAGGCCAACGCCGCTGCCATCGATCACTGTCGATGCCCACAGTAGTAGTACTGCAACTCGACGAAAGCAAATTGTTCGTGAAGTCACTCTCGATTCTTGACGTGGGGAGATGAGCATGATCAGTATTCGTTGAAAGGGATTCAAGGCCATGCAAACGAGGGTGTGTGCGAAGGAAGTTTATACATGCACGCGTGTTTGCATGCCACACATCGAATATAATATTCACAACGGGTGGTGGCCGGGGATTCGAGCTTCAATAATAGGATGACCTCCCACCTTGTATTGTTGTGTGTAAAGAGGCTTTGAAGTATTGTCTAAGTTGAATCTGAGACGTGTCCCGATGGTTCATCATTTTCATGACGAGGAGGTTGCGGGTTCAATTTCATTTCTCAAACCCTTCCTCTCAAATTATTTGAAGATGCTAAATTGTTAGTGAGATTATCTGCCCTCGAATTATTTATATGAGTACACTAGATTGTAGTTAGTAGGGTCGCCCACTCCCGAATTATTTACGGATGGTAGGTATCGAATCGCTGACTTCTTGATTTTCCTCTCCGATTTCCTGAGTTCCAAACCACTAAACCAAGTTGTCAAAGAAAAAAGAAAGGAGTACCGTTTAAGTGTTGCTCAAATGTTTTCTCGTGACCTAATACAAGTTGTCCGTTACTTTTGAACCAATTTTACATGACCGCATCATATGAGCATACGCATTAAATCAATGGTGACCTTGGGTCTTGTAGAGCCGTTTGATTCCTTGTAACCACAATAATTTTAATTTGGGGTGAAAGAGTAGATATTATTATTAGCAACCCCATCCAAAGTTTGCCATATATATATATTAATGATGATTGCAGGTTATGCCTAACTGAGATATTGAACATGTGTATATTTTTTATCATCTATTGTCAGACTAAATCACATGGTGCGTACTTTTGTGGATGTGGACGCCAGTCTTCTAGGGTGAGAGCAAACAATCACATGCCCCCAAGCTTAGTTTAATCGAATGTCATTTTTAGTGGATTAACAAGAAATTCAGCTCGACCTCCTGTTAAGTTTTCATTCAAACGGAGCACACAGTTCTTATTTTTGAGGTCCAACACTGCGCCATAGCTACCCGGCTTGGTAGATCAGATATTCTGAAATTAAGTAGACAAATGAGAATCCTGGTGATCTGAAACACCCCCCATCCCCATTTCGATTGGACTTTAAAAGTCGGATGAACTGTCAAAACAATCGGGAGTAGGAAGGTGGCCAAGTCTAATTTCTGTAGTTTCCGTGGACTCCTCTCACATGCACACACAGGGACAGATATACTGATGCACAGAGAGAGAGAGAGAGAGAGAGAGAGAGAGAGAGAGAGAGAGAGAGAGAGAGAACTCCAACATACGCTGTCTAAGTCAGGTTCCATGAGAGAGAGAGAGAGAGAGAGAGCTCCAACATACGCTGTCTAAGTCAGGTTCCATGCAGGGGACAATGCGTAAAGAAAGTAATACTATGAATAATCCGGTGGCTTTTTAAATAGGTGTCCTTAATAATAATGTTGGCGTCATCCAAAATGTCATATCATCACGTCCAAACAAAGTGAAATCTCAATCAAAGTACGTGTGCTCTCATAATTATGCAAATTTTATTGTCATAATCGCTGCAGATAATTCATAGCCAACCACACAGAAAAAGAAGAGCTTCCATCCCAATACATGCATAACCTGCAGGGTCATTGATCACACAGAAAAGCCACGCCAACCACCGCGCCATCTTAATCAGTTGAACTCCACGACTGCATGTGACGCGAAATATTATACGGCTCTTCTATATATATATATATATAATAGACCATGCAGCAATGCGATGGCAGATTAATAGTACTGCAAGTTAGTTTTTTTTCATATAAAATCAAAGTTGATTTCTTATAGATATAATATATATGCCCATGCAGCTGTAATCCTCTTTTGCATGGCCCTGGGGACAGCTTTATTCTTCATGGCCTGCTACAGTGACCTATCACTGTACGTGTGGAGATGATATATATACAGAGAAGAGATTGATCAGTGATAAACAATCCTTGCGAATCAAACATGACTAGACCTCCGTACGTGCGAGACATGTTGGAGAATCCCCCAAGGCCTAATAGAAAATCCCGGCTCCACGCTGGTTTAATTATTCGTCACACCGTTCAGAGTTAGACCCAACAGTAGTGACCCTGCCCGGCCGGAATTGGGGGGGGGGGGGTTCAGGTCACCGCCGCGGACCCATCTCGACTTGCGTCGGAGGAGGACTGGCCATGGAAAACGGCGTCCGAATCGACGGCGGCCCGATTCCACGTTGCGTCGAGTTTGGTCGTGTTGGAGTGGGTCGACATCGCCATCAACGGGCCAGGCCCAGTGGTTACTTCCACCTGTGGGCTTTAAATGGTGGTCGTTGTTTGTCTTCTTAAAAGCTGTGACGTTCATCTTCTTTCAATTGTTGTCGACGCCCATGCCGTGTCCTGCTTTGAAATGTCTAGCTGGGTCCGTCGTTTTCACGCGTTAAGTTGAAGCAAGCATGGACATGATTAAGCCCATTAATTACATCTCTCTCTCTCTCTCTCTCTCTCTCTCTCTCTCTCTCTCCGCGTGAAGTTCCTACGTCCACGACTACAAGTATGACAGTTTCACAGCTACTTTTAAGCGTGGGCACAACGAAGCACATCACATCTCTCTCTCTCCCCTTTAGTTCCCATACGACTACGAATCCTACTTGAACCATGAGTTGTTTGATATCGGTTTAAAGTGGAGATATTTCCACTCTAATCTCATTCTACATTTGGTATGATTAAAATGGGTGAGAATAAACTGAGTTAAGAGAAACAAGGTTAACCCTAATTTTGGGGTTAGAAACGGAGATAAGTCATTCCAACCTTTTGTTGGAATGAATTATCCCTATTTTTTTAACTCCATTTCATCCTTTGTGTATCAAACGTGTACGAGAATAAGACTAAACATAAATTATTTTAGAATGATTTACACTTATTTTCTTCAACTTTTATCTTAATACTAAACATCGGTCACTTTATTAACCGAGCAGAATAAGCGCAACCCTATTAACTTCCATATGTGTGAGAAGAGCAGTGGGACTCATTGACTCTCTCTCGTCACTCTCCCACCCTGACCCGTTATCAAAACGCCCCCAAACGATTGGGACGGGATCCCATCGCAATTGGGATGCTTATGCCAACTCGCATTTGGATCCGTGGTTGGGGAGCACCCTCGGTTTCCCGAATGGATCACTTCTGGCGACAAACCAGAAATCAATGGTTGGATACCCGGGGAGATCGATTTGAGAATAATTAATACGTACTCTATTGGACCATTTGTCCGTAGGCCGTCGTCTCTCCCTTCACCATCTGCATGGTTGCGTGAACTAATTGTTGGGTGATGTTATTCTTACCCCCCCATTAAGATGCTCCCATCGTCACCCTTCGTTAAGTACTGATCTTTTATCATCTTGGGAAAACGTTGCATACAACAAATATTGGTTAGTGTTCGACGAGTCTCAAAGAGTATCAACTAACTAATTAAAGGAGTACAACTAAACAACCGTTTCCATTATTTTTTTGGAGTTTTTTTTGGTTTTCACCACCTCTAATCTTTTAGATTCAAAAATTACTCTATCCAATTCAGATATTCACTTGAAAGCGCAAACAATTAGGCCTCCTTTGATAATCGAACTGGGTAAGTATTGGTCGGTTATGCGTCGGTCACGCATGTTTATTTACAGGTCATTATTAAAACCAGATTTGATGATCACAGGAATAACTAGGTGAACATGTTACTTATTACTTTTTTGTATGTCTAATCTGGGATTTCGCATTCGACCTGAGAGGTCGATTACGCCATCCCATGTGAGTTACAACCGGCAGATTTATCCTACCCTTTTATCAAACATGCCCTTACAGATTTAAAGAGTGTTTGGTTGTTATTTTCTCTCTCTTTTTTCTCTCAACTTTAAAAATAAGAGAAAGAGATCTTCTAATCTTGTTTGGTGTTCATTTCTTAAATTTTAGGGAGAGAACTTCACCCGTTATAATATATTTCTAAAAAAAAATTTCCTACCAATTTTTATTTTAAATCGCTCTCTCGTCTCTCGTCGCTCTCGTTATCCCCCTCCCTCCCAGGCGGTGCACGCGGCGTTGGCTTGCGGTGGGGTTTGGCGTGTTGTGCATGTCGAAGGGGCGACGGCGATCGCAGCGGCGGAGAGCAGCGTCCGGCAATGATCGGTGTTGCGATGGCTGGTGCAGCCGGGGCCGACGAGGGTGGTGGCAGGTGGGCCATGCGCACGGCTATCGTGAGCCGTGCTCGCCCCTACTGGGTGTTGCAGATGCCTTGGTCTTTCTTAATCTGATACCCCTGTATGTGGTTGCAGGTGGGCGACAATTGCAGATGGCAACGCGACGGGGGCCAAAGGTAGCGGCAGTGGCATCGGGGCTTCGTCGGCGGGCGATTGGGTGTTGGCAGCAGGCAATCTGCGAGGGGGAAGAGCAGGGCAGGGCGGCGTTGGGGGGGATCGCTCACGGCAGCGGCGCGGGGCGACGGCATCACTGGGGAGCTGGGAGCGACAGCGGCATTGGTTGGCGGCGGCGTAGGTATCACCGGCGTCAACCCTGTCTCTGTTCTTTGCTCTCTTCCCCCTCTCTCTCTCTCGTCCCGCAGGAGTAGCAGGCGAACAAGACGAGTGGCGGTGTGGCTGTTCTTGCGCTCGCCTGTAGCCGCGGACGCGAGAACGGAGGGAGGGGAGGTGATGAACAGGGCCAGGAGGGGCCCGTGCGGTGCCAAGCTCCCTCCCTTCCCTCTCCCTGCATCCGCCGGCCGCCGGCCTCTCCCTCCCCACTTTCCCAAGTGATGTGTTTCTATATATTATTTTTACGTGCCAAACATGTCTACATATACTTTTAAAAATTATGACACTTTTGTCAAATAAAAATTATAATTTTTATCAATTTTAAAATTTAAGTTAAAAATTAAAACGACATAATTTTTTAGTCAGAAAGAATTTTTTTAAAAAAATTATTTCCAAACACCCTATTATTTGATAAGCACTCTTCTTAACTAGGAACTTTTCATAAACTCTTGAGGGGCTTATTCGTAATGATCACATGGGATGTTTTATGTATAAAATAACCTGAGATTTTAAGAAGTTATGAATAAATATCTAGATGAGTGGGGCTTGTGAAAGAATATAGGAGTTGAAAACAAAAAAAAATATCTTTTTTTTGCATACAAGATTAGATGACAGAGAGAGTGATCTTTCCTACTTAAGCGTTTGGCTCTTTAGCTGAGAGCAAAGCTACTCTTTATGATGACAGAGACTGATCTTCTTCGTTCACAACACTCCACTAATCATGCATGGTTCCCAATGGGTGAACCAATTTCTTCTGTCTTTGTTAACTCTAAGTGAGAGCACTGTTCGTCATATCATATATCATATCGACTCGGTGTGATACGACTGACTTATCCGTATCTCGAGAGTTTTGAGTCACGATCTAACTCGTGTATTGACCCAATCCGGCATGAATTATTTAAATAGTAATACAATTGGGGGTGGGGGGAGAACCCATACGGGATCGAGTCAGTTTCTTCTGAATCAATAGGTATCACCGGGTTGCGGAAACCTTTGAGTGCGAGGACACACACTGCCCACCACACAGAAGGCTGCACCTCCACTTCACTAATCAAACAAACGGAGCTGCCATTTCAAATCAATCAGATCCAGTAACGTTGGACTTCTCGATTTTGTTCTCATCTGTACTTGGCTCGCGGTAGGTGGGCTAGTCCTGGCTCAACGTCGAAAGCAGCACCGGTCCCATTATGAGGCTGGATCTGTGCGAGGACTAGGGGGAGGAGGAGGCCCAAACAAATGTCCCCGCGTTGGAGTGAAGTGACTTGGGTAACATAAGAGAAGTACTCGTTGCACATTTAAGTGGTGCTGCACATCTTGAAGGTGTAGTATTTTTTATTTTTAAAATTTTTTAAAAATATTTTTAAAGATTTTTATTTGAGATGTGAGGAGGGTAAATCTAGCTCGACTCATGTCGGGTCTATTTACAGCAAGTCCAATTCGACTCACGGTCCACGACGCGTCTAACAGGCCACTACAGTCATGACTCGCTATGAACAGCCCAAGATGAACAGTCCTTGGATTCAACAGCGTGAAGGGCCCTGGACCAGGCGCATTGACCGTCGATGACTCTCCGACGACCGACCATTACATCCCACGACGTTGGCTTCAACTCTACGAAGGACGAGCACGCTCCACGGGCGCCGTAAGACTAGCTTGGAGATCGGCCAACTCCGGGGTAACCGCCACTCAACTGGAAACTCCCGTCATAATCGCGGGAGACGTTGCTCCATGATCTAGGCCTTCGACACCATGATAACCCCCTATATAAATGAGACCTCGGCAGAGGACCAGGGGGAATTTTCATCAATAACATACGGTGAACTTCACCAAGAAACGCTCACTGAGAAACAGGTTAGAGAGACACACCTCCCACTGCTACTCGAGAGATCACGGCTGTCCCACTCGGAGAGAGAAACCCTTCCGAGCACCCTTACCGTCCAGCGAACACTCGTGGAGTGGTCACTGACAGTGACGAGCCCTCATCCGGAAGATCTACCGCTCTCCCGGATCGACTACGGCGGCCTCCATCTTCCTCTCTCCTCCCTACTCTGTTTTACTCTCTACTTAATCCTGTGCTAACTTAAGCATCGGAGGGTTGTCCCCTGAGTCACGCCCAAGGCTCCTTCTGACGTTCGTCTATCTGGTATTTGCAGGCTTTCACGGGTGCCGAACGATCTTCCACAACAAATAAATAGAGAAGTGTGATACGAGACGTAAGAACTAGATTCTGCCCTCTACAAGATGTAAGTCACGTCACTATTAGATTATTCAGAAAGAAATAAAAAAACTAAATTGAATAAGTAGTGTTAGATCTATTCTTTTAAAAATTAGTCTGTTTTATTTTTAATTTTTTAGATAATTAGATAGTGACGTGACGTGTACTCTAAATTAAGATATCTTAGGAGTTATTTTAATTTTTTTAAAAAAATAAATATTTAAAGACATTGCACATTGAAGATGTGTTAACACACCTAAATGTGCTGAAAACCTTTCTCGGGTAATAATTACGGTCAAGCTCATCCAAACCCACGGCCTGTTGTGCCCGTCATATGTGTTGTATGATGATAGAATTATGAGGTCGATGCCCATTTATACCTACTCTTGAATATCTAGCCAGACACGACACAACCTCTCATTTGTTTGGATCCCCCCCCCACCCCAATTGATCTAAGTTTTAACTAATAATATGATAATAGATATGTAGTGATGTGATCAAAGTAGGTGGCATCTAAAAGAAAATTTTTAGCTGAAATGATTTTATCTGTATATCTTTCAATGGCACAGATAGACGAGCAATCAGATTCAATAACTTGGATAGACCTGTCAGTGTAATCAGTCATTCATGTCTTTGGAAGCTGATTTGTCTGCCAAAATCACTTGTGAGAGCGGGGGGACGTACTGTAATCATTGCGAGCTTGAGTACTTATTCAAAATTGATGCTTCTGTAGAGCATAATTGTCTTTTTCTGACGAATGAAAGGTGGGTTCAACGTTCTGCAGAGCATATAAACCTGCACTCCCGAGTCCACATTGTCGTAGGAAAAGACAGATGATGTACAATGCCCACCTTCCACGATCACTCGGGAATTTTTAAGAAGATGACAAGTCTCAGGGCCCATAAGCGGTGTCCATTCCATTCGCTTCCAATTGGATGCCACTGTGAACCTCTTAATTGACAAACGTCTTAGTCTAATTTCTGTTAACACTGCTTGTCACAGAGGGCCATCAGATTTTTGGGCATGTCTAGTTTCTTTGATTAAACGTGAAATATTATGCAACGTTGAAAAAGATTGTATTTAGGTGTCACGAAATCACTATTCGACTCGGAATAAGCAATTCGCCAAAAAGTCGAATGAGTTATTCGACCTTAATCGGACTTAACCCAGTTCGATCCCGAACAACTTACTCGAGAATCCAAAGTCGAACAGGTGAATAAGATAGGAATAACTCATCATAACCGAGTTTATTTTATTATCAAAGTGGGTCGTAGGGATTAGATTACTCGGTGAAAAACTTACCTATCCTCGAACCTGATTGGTTGTGGGTTGGTTTAGATCTGCCCAGAATGAGGTAAGCTGAGCTCAGTCAAACTCATTTTAAGTTGGCTCCACTGGTCTGCACTCAGTCATAGTGGTTGATCAAGAAGACAGTGATGCACCCAGGTGATTGAACCTCAACCCGTGTTCCAGTGCAACCATACGACTTCCCGTGTACTCCAAAAATCTTTCACATTCACCTACATACGCCGCAAAAATCTTATGCTATACACCTCAATTATTACATTTTCAATGGATCATCCATTCAGGTACGAGAAAACTAGAACAAGAGAGATATAACCAAAACAATTAATATTACCTTGTTAAGGTTTAAGAAGGTATATATATGATAATATAAACAATATGCGATTATATAATAGAATGTGAAAAAAATTAATAGTATACATGTGACTATGTAAATAGATAAACCATATCAGTTTACCACTAAGTACTCATCGGTATCAGACATTAAATTTTAGACTATTGGCTCCAGGGCTGCATTTGAAAATACAAATGTAAGAAAACGATATGAATAATCTTAACATAAAGCATCAACAATAGTTATGAATTTAATCACCTAAATTTTATACTTCAATAATGAGATTTTAATAATGATCATTAGACTTTCTTATCTTTTTAATTATATTATCTTGCTCTTCTCATGGATGATGTGAGACGCGTAGACTCCCCCTCCATTCTCTCACAATTTTAACTTTCTAACATAGTATAATAATTTACAGATTCTCCATCACCAATTTTTAAAATTTCATGTGATTTCAGACAACCCTAAAGATAAACACCACAACAGTAAGCCATCCGTGCGTCTGGAGGTCAGCACATTCAATAGTGAGAAGGGCATGAGAGTGTTGAGACCAACAAACCGAATGTATTGTTTTTGGGACACAAAAATCTTGTACTGGGTACCCTTCCCCCACCTAGAAAGTCCACTGTAACCCAATTATATATGCATTGCCAAAACAAAAAAAAAATTAATGAAATATTCTCCATCAAGCAAACACTCTAATAATAAGGTAGAACTTAATTACTCAAGGTGAGACCTGAGGAGAGGAAGATTCGCTAGGCTCAATGCAGCCCAATAACGTCAAGTCCATTGCAGCCTAAGATAGTCACGACCGTAGTGATCCTCTCCAGTCGAATGACCGCCCTAAAGCACGGTCCAGTTGAAGCCACTCGAGGCCTGACTAGTCCACGGGCGAGATATCTGTGTTTGAACTTTTCAGACGTCGTAAGACTCGCCAACGAATGAACATTGAAGTTGTTATTACGGGACTTACTCTGATGAGCTCCGGATCGTGCCCACGTCGTCGAGATATCCACCACACTACCTTCCCTCCAAGAGCGGGTGAGTGGATAACGGAATATCTTCACGATCAAGCAGGACACCCCTCTATTAACCACGCCGTTGCTAAGTCAGGGAAGAAACAACCCTGATACGACTGGTATAAATAGGTCTCCAGACGGACTTACAGACACACACAGACACTCACAGACCAACATACAGAGAGAGAGACAATCCCAGACATAGACTCCATGACTCCATGGCATAGAGGGCAGACAGTATATATAGAGAGGGCAGATTGAGAGTTCTCCACCTAGTTCTCTCAACCTTGTCACTATCTCCGAGGGTTCTATATCTCTCCGAGCACTTTCCTCCTCTCCGAGCACTCTCCACGTTTCTTCCATTCTATAGTCTCTCTCTCTCTTCTTACTCTTTCCCTCGTTAATGACTTAAACATCGAAAGATTATCTTCTGATATCATGTCCAGAGTTATTTCTGACATTATATCTAGTGGTTGATGGTTCCCTTGAGAGGGTCGATTATTATTAATTTTTTAACAAATAAATCTTAAAAATATAATATAAGATGAAGTGTGCATTTTCAATCCACTGCAAAACCATTCATCTAGAACTCAAAAAGTGACTTTTTTCCCCTCCCATCACCAGATGGGTAACTAACTGGTTTTGCCAGAGGAGAAAGCAAACCACCCTCCAACCCCCACACGAATACAATCATATAAACTTGGAATTGCATCCCACGGTTATCTCCTCAGATTCCCCATAATGGCACCCAAGATCCCACCTTTTCCACCGTCCTCTTCCTCCTCCGGCAATCCGAGGTCAGCTCGGGTGTGTGTGTGTGGGGGGGGGGGGGGGGTGCCCACATGATCAAAGAGGGAGACAAAAAGCACGCATGCACCTGGAGTGAGGTCGTCGCATCTCCCTTCCTTTCCTTCCTCTTACCTTCTTTTCTTAATTGCAAGCTCCCCCCCCTTCCCTCCTCCTTGCCGCTGACGCGTAGCGCGTGAAGTGACGAACACGGTAGTGCCGGTGGGGGCGGATACTTCTACTGCAACCCGGAACCGTTTTTTGGACGCACTGCATTTATATCGATTATGGCCATCCCCCCCTCCTCCTAACGCCGCAGGTGGGGGCAGTTCCGAAGAACACGACGCGCGGGGCGAGCAGCCGTGAGGGCGACGTGCCATGGGGGAGACACACACACACAGAGAGCCCCGGTCCCGGGCACACCCCTCCTGGCTCTTCTTCGATCTCCAAGACACGCAATCGTTTATTTCTTGCCTCATGCTCACAGAGAGGGGGGGTGGGGGCGTCCTTGATGACCAGAGCCACAGTGGTCACCACCGAGCTATGCCCAGGCCCCAGTCGGTGTTCTGGGGTAGTTGGACCACGTCCCGGCGCTGAGGGGGGCGTTCAAAAGGTTCGTCTCTACTTTGTGAGGGACGTGTTTGAATTCCCTTCCATCCTTGGGCATATCCACCTCACGGACGCCATGAAAAGAATCGAATAAACAAGACAAAGTTGGGGGGCGGGGCGGGGGGGGGGGTGCGCACCCGAAAGTGCCGAGAAAGAGAGGAGGAATGGGGAAGGCATGAGCACTTGGGGTGGGCGATGCTGGACTTGGTCTTTCAGACCGCATATATTCCCAGCTGCAAAAACAACAGGCAAACGCCTTGGAAGAAGTGTGATGAAGAACAAGTGTCGACGTACGCGAGCACTGGAATGGGATCCAATCCAGACGAAGAGAGCCAGCTGAAGTGAACCGGACAATTCTCCCCCACTTCGGACAAATTAGACTATCCATCTTTTATCTTACATGGACGTTTTAGAGAAAAGAAAAGAAAGAAAGAAAGAAAGAATCAATCGTTACCCTGTCGACTACAGAGGTGTACAAGTCGATTTTTCTCTCTAAGAGAGAAAGTGACTAGTTTCGAAGGGGAAAAATGGACATAATTTGACATGAAGAAATAGTAACAAAGTGTTGAATTCATAAAATCGTGGTGTTGAGATACACAGGTCCAGAGTCATAAGTATATGAATCATAACTCATTTAACCAATACGAGAGTATTGTCCAGAGACTATGCCCAAATTCCACCATTCCTCCTGACAGTCAAGATGGGCTGTGGATATTAATTAGGTGGAGGTGGCAAGAGGAGTTGGGTCAAGACCATACTCTGATACCATGTTGAATCTACAAAACCGCGGTGTTGAGATATAAGGGCCCAGAGTCATAAGTACATGAACTAATTAATTAGGTTTTAAGGTTTGTAAGATTGTATCAGAGCAGGCCAAGGCCCACATGATATTTGCGCCACCTCCCTTTTAATCTAATTTTCACGGCCATCTTGACCGTAAGGGAGAGTGTTAGAGCCCCGAATGGGAGATAAATCTCATATCAAAAAACACATGTGGGTTCCTTGAGTATATAGTCCTGGACCCCTTCAACCTTAGCACCTAGATTTTAAGGTTCGTAAGATAAAATCCGTCGGAGGACAATGCTTTAGGCCAACTTTGATTTCGGATTAAAGATAATTTGATTGAAGTTAAGTGGATTTATTTTATCTAATTTTATTTCTTTTTTACTTTGACATGACACCGGATTAACTTAATTCACTTGAGAAGGTGGAATAGGTTAATTCATATTAACTTGAATTAACTCTCGTTTAATTTGATTATCTAAATCTGACTCTATCAAATTAAAATGAGTTAAATTTAGACTAAAAAAGAGATAACGCATAGTTAACCCCAAAACAAAGCGAGGCTTAATAGGTGGCATACCACATTTCCTGTTTTTTATTCCCCTCCCGCGTTTACACAGTCATTGTGAGACGAGGCGTGGAACATGAACGTGAGCTCTTCATGGTACCATGCACGTAGATGATAAAAAATTACGGGTGCTGACGCAAACACACATAGGAGAAGCCCAACTAGTGCTGGTCAAAATAACCCTTTCCTCACTCCCTCAAACAGGGTAAACCCGGTCCAAGGGGGAGAACACATCACGAAGACGAGGTTGCGATGAAACTCTACAGTGCCCACCGTTGACTGCTATAATTGTTGAAATAGTAACATTTGTCGCAATTCAAAGATTGCAGCTTTACCGTGTCGTCTTACGAACCTCCGTCCCATTACATTCTCATAACACTAGACATATAGGGTCGAGTAAAAACATTGAGTCTCATGCCTTCCTTTTATCACACAAGTCATGTTAGATATATAGATATGTTCAACAGTCATGACAAGAACGTGTGGACTAGCGGGAGGAAGACCTGCAAAATGATGGGCAAAACTACAAACATTACTTCTTTTGAAAGAACACAGAGCATGGGCACCCCACCAAACCACCCAAGTCCCAACCTAACAATCTGATGTAATCATGTGGACAATTGCAGTGCCTGCATGTGTCCTTCCAGACTATTTTTAAGTTTTGCCAAACTCTTCAAAAGCAGCTCAACCACAAGGGAAACAACTCCTTCCACAGTTTGGTGACAAGTTGTCCTTGCAGGCTTCTACAGTGCGGTCAATTGTGGTGCCTTCTCTGTTTTCGACTGTTTGAAAAACTACCACAACTAGTTCCACAGACCATCCTGTTTGGTAGTGTCATACTGTCGTCAGAGAACAGCAGGTTTCAGAGGATGCAACTAAAACCCAACCACAAGCGTTCAAGTTAAATAAGGCCAACAAGATTTCAGCAAAATTAAGAGAAAAAAACAAACTACAAGAACATTGGAAAGCATTCTTTCTTCACACCAAAACAATACAATGTTGCATATGCTTGACTGTTTCCTTGATTTTGCTATAGTACCATGAGATGTCTCACGGGCTAAAAACTTCAACAAGATCCAGACAGTGTTGATAGATCAAATAGAAAGCTCTAGACATAGGGTTGTTCGGTTAATAGCATCACTGGAACTCACACTGAAGCTCCTAACCGCAACTGCAGCATCTATATATAAAAAAGGGTAGATCTTCAGAAAATTAACCAGGGAGTCAACGTAAGCAAAAGATCATCAATACAAGCAAACCATATGGAGCCAATTGTCCCAAGTCTCACAAGAGCAGAAGAAACATAGAATGTAGTAAAGAAACAATGATGAATCTCTGGGCAGCACCAGCCTTGGGTTGCAATTAGCAGCACAGTACATGGGAGCATGTAATCTCTCAACTGCCAAAGCTCATCTTTTAGACTTTACATATTCTTCCTTCCTATCCACAGATCAATTTGATTGGATTCTTCTTACATGGATCCAAACAGAAGAGGTGTAGCAATTTCTTCTCGAGCCTCTCTATTTACAGTGGAAAGAAGGAACCATACAATCAGTCTTTTTCTTCCTGACAACGGCATCTCCCCTCCTCCCCAGACCGCCCAGTTGGCAAAGGAGCAAACTACAATCTTGATTCATAAGAACGGGGAAATGTTTTCCATTTCTCTTCTTCCATTACCATCTTGAGATCCCATTGGCATTCGCATCTTGCATAGCCCAAGCTTGGCCACGCCTCCTGGAAATCCGGCTGAAACCAGGAACTGACCGGCTCCTCCGAGGAGAAGATCCAGAGGACGAAGACGAAAAGGTAGAAGAAGAACCCCGGAGGCGCCCAAAGAACGAAAAGAAGTTGCGGAAGGCACGCCCAATCCCTGTGCTCTCTCTGGAACGGCCACCTCTGGACGCCCATGATATCCGCCTGGGGGCACCGCCCGTGTTGAAGCCACCGTCCATCTCCGTGTAAACCACGGGGAGCTCCCTTTCCCCCGCGCTGCTCCCACCGGAGAATCTCCCGACGGCAAAACCACCGCCGGGAAGTCTCCATATCGTGAGGCCCACCGTGTCCTCTTCGCTTCCTCCTGCCGCAGCCTGCTCCTCGCCGTCTGGTTCCTGCGCTCCCCTCCGACTCCGCACATCCGTGGGCATCTCGTGCCGGCAAACAGGGCAGGAATTCCTAAGCGAGAGCCACGGCAAGATGCAGTCTTGATGGTAGATGTGCTTGCAGGGCATCTCCCGGGCTTCTGCCCCCAGCTCGAAGGAATCCTTGCAAATGGCACAGTGGGCTTCCAGACCAACATGGGCTTCGGCGATCTCGATCGTGGGCATCGAGTCCACGGCCGCCTTCGACGCAGGCGGGTGCTCGCACCCTCGCCCTCCGACACCATTTATCTCGATCTGCGCGAGCTGCTCGAGCAGGCGGTCGAAGCCGGACCCCATCAGGAAATCGGACATGCTCGCGGGCAGGGGCCTCAGCCCCGACCCCACCCCATCGTCGTAGTAGAGCTCGAAGGCTCCGTTGGGGCGATCCGCGTCCGCGCCACCGCCGCCGCCAACGCCGCTGTCTGATGGGCCGCGAAGGACGATGATCGGGTTGAAGGGGGGACGGTCACCGGAGGCGGCTGCACGACTGGAGCGGCGGAACCCTACATCCGGATGATGGTTCTGCCGGGAGGCAGGGCCGACGGCGGACGGGTTGAGCACGGCCATGGCGGATGCCGGGAAGCGGCGCCGCCTGGACTCCCCACGGCCGACGGGCGTCTCCACCTGCTCCACGAAGCCGGTGTCGCAGTCGGGGCACACGATGACGTCGCGCGCCCACACCCTGACGAAGCGGCTACACCGATAGCACCAGTAGGACGTCGAGGCATCGGCGACGCCAGCTGCCCCCTCCGCCGTCAACACCCCTGCGGCGGAAGACATCGGATTGCAGAAACCCCCGGGTGAAAGCTCACCTGGGCAACCTCGCCCGGAATAAAAATCCCCCAAGACTACCTACAGGAAACGAGAAACACCAACAAGAACGGTACCAAAGTTTGAACTTTGCAAAATGGGGAGTGCGAAACCTGGATTAGAAACGGAGGACAGCCAAGAACACCTAAAAAAAGGAGAAAAAAACGTCTTTTTTTCTCGGACACAAAATCCAAGCTGACACCAGGAAGAAACCCTAAAAATTGGGGGGTGGGAATGTGGGCAACACCGCATGAAATTGGCAAAACAGATCGGAACGAAACAAGCGAGCACCGGGACAAACTAGGAGGGGAGGATTCAGAAGTCGGGGGACGGGCCGGTATAACACCGGTTGTTGCGGAAGCCACCCACCGGCGATGGCCACAGAGAGGGGGAGGAGGAGGAGGAAAGGGAGGGCTAGGCCGGTGGGGGCGGCGAGAGAAGGGAAGGGGATGAAATTTGGGCGGAGGGGTGGACGGTGAGAGGTCGTTTAAACCCCCCTGCGACGTGACAAGGAAGCTTCCACGGCCAAACCGCGTTGCTCTCTCTCTCTCATGAAGCTCACCTTCTCTCTCTAAACGAACACACACCAATCTCTCTCTTTCTAGCGTGCTATGGACGCCTAATGCTGTACACGTGTGAACGCACCGTGGCAATGGGGGCGAGGGGCGTTGGCACGTGGCGGTCCAGAAGCCCCGTCGCTAGTGGGGGCGGATCGTCGTCGCGGAGCTTCGCTGTTCGGGCCGTGCGGAGGAAGACCGTCCGATAGAGGATCCGAAAGCAGCGTGTTAATCTCGCGTCCGTGTGAGTGCGTCTCTCGGCACATGACACGAAATTACCGGTCATGCGACCATCTCTACACTTCAACTAATCACAGTGGGTGACACCATCAAAGTTAGAAGTGCTCCCAAGTCCTACTTAATTTTCCTCGCATTTACAGACATTTATGTGTACGAAGATCTAATCCAACATCTAATTTAAATGCTTTAATAGAAAAATGAGGGAAAGAACAAACAAAATTAAAACATTCGATAAGGTCACTAAAAGCTAAACACACCTCCACAAATTATCGATAATACATTAAGACAGCGTTTGAGAAGTATTGTCGAGGGAATTTCAATTATTAGAATTATCTGATAATAAAAAATTATTATCAAATGAATCACCCCCCGTGACTTTTCGTGTGAATGAAATTTTACGAAGAGAGATATTATAGACAAAAAAAACTTGAGCTCTTGATTTTGTATAAGCTGATTTAACCCAACTTCTCGTGATTATGAATAATGGATAATCTCTGACACTGTAGAATTTTGTACGGTGGAGAGATTTTAAAATTTTCACCTAACTTGTTATTATTCTCAAACGGGATCTAATAAGTGCTTCACAAACAAACGTACTTAGTTTAAATTTATATGATACGAACTTACTATCTTCTGATATAAAATATCTAAAACATAATATCACCTGCTATTGATACGAGGAACGCGAGATATGCTTCAGTGGTTCATCACCTCCTCTCACGGTGTGGAGGTCGTAAGTTTAATTCTCGTCCCCAATGTACCAAGCATGATTAACCACCCTCAAGTTATTTGCGGACCTTAAGTTGTTAATTAACAAGATCACTTGCCCACGGCTTAAAAAAATAGCGAAGCATTATTATAGAACTCCGGTCCTACGAGTGTTCATAATTCGGTTGAAATTGAAAAATCGAATTGAACTTTTCAATTCGATAAATGAAATCGAATTTGATTGAATTCGATTTCACGTAAAATCGAATTAAATTGAATAAATTAAATTTTTTATTAATATTATATATCATAAAAATATTAAAAATATTTAGAATTTTAATTACTTACACATACAAATGCATAAAATATAAGTATTTTTATTTTTTATTTTATATACACATAAGTAATTAAATTCATATATATTATAATAATATAAGAAAATTCGGTGTTCGATTTGACAGTGGAGTTCGGTTTTAAAAAAAAATAACCTTAGATAGAGCCAAACCCGAATAGTGGACACCCCAACCCGGTTCCCTCGTTTCCCTCCGGTATCTCCTGGTTTCATATCAATAGGCTATGGAACAAAAATATATATATATTAACCTCCTCAACTCACATCGAGATAGACACATAGAAAAAGAAACAATCACAACAAAATAAATATACTGAAATATAAATTTTTGTACATAAAATGATAGCTTAATTAGTTGATCCTCCCCTTTGATAATGATTGAAATAAGTTAACTTTATATTTTGACCTAGCTAATGAATAATCAGTCCTTTTCTACCTCGGTTTGATATGCTAAAAATTGTGATATTTGAATTAGAAATTTTCATTTGTGAAATAATTGAGGGCATGTTTGGTAGTATGTTAGGAAAAAAGTCTTGTCTTTTATGCATATTAGGTTTATAAAGAACGCCATTTTTAGATATTTTAAAAATAGAGTACCTCTTTTAGATACTTGGAAGTTTTTTTGACTTTTTGGTAATTTTCTCCTTTTAATTAGTAATTAAGTACTATCGATATTATTTTTGATATCGCAATTAATGGTAGATGTTTGATTATGCTCCATCAAATTCAATACAAATATGATAACAAAGTATGTAATTTTATCTTTTTGATTAGTAATTGAGTACTATCAATATTATTTTTGATGTCGCAATTAATGGTAGATGTTTGATTACGATCCATCAAATTCAATGAAAATATTATAACAAAGTATGCAAGCCTAACAAATCCAATGTGGTCTACATGGATGTAAAATGTTAGAATTTAGCCTATAAAAAACTCAGTTCCCTGTGAGGAGGGTAAAATTAACTGGGTGTATCACATACGGCCCACCGGCATTGGGGCCGCATCAGCCCGGTCTAGTTGGAATCTAAGTAGGTCGCCCGACAACCTGCGGCCCAAAATCTGACGGCCCAATAAAAGCATATCAAGGGTTCGCTAGCCCACTGGAGGCATCAACGCGGGCGCCCTAGACGCCAGATGACCCTCTAGCGGCCGAACGTTTACTCCCGCCATTGTAGGCCTCTTCTCCGGTAGAGACGAGGTCACACCCACTACGCTAGGATTCTCGTCCCGACGCCACACTTTCCGATTAAGCAGGAGAACAACGGGAAACTCCACCCACGATTAAGGGGGCATTACCCCATGACTTGCGCCTTTCCCCGTTAGGAAACGGGTCTGCAAGGTGACCTATATAAATAAGCCTCCGGTCAGACCCGGAGGGGGAGATACACATGCATATAGGGATACACATGCAAACAGAGGCATACACAGGCACACATACACGCACAGAGAAGAATGGAGAGATAAGAAGACAGAAGCCCCCAAGCACGCCCTACGCCCAGCGAGCACTCTCCGAGCACTCGCCGGACGCAGCGAGCACATCCAAGAACCAGACTCCAACTCCTAGGCTTGTTTGCTCTACTCTCCCTTCCTCTCTCTCTCTCTCTCTCTCTCTGTCTCCTACTGTTCTTCCCCTCGACGTAATCCTGACTAAAGCAGCAGAGGGACAACCAGGGCTCCTTCTGACGTCATCTTTGTACTGCGTGCAGACTTCCACAGGTGGTTGGATGTCCTTTCCCAACTAAACAAGTCTTGAAAGTGTGGTACGGAATCTGGAAGACCATTTTCCCACCTCTACATCTTGATTTTTTTTTTACTCTCTCGCCCACACTCAACTCTTTCCCTTTAGAACATCTTCTTCTACATTCTTTTAATATCAGTTCCATACAAATATTATACATTTCATATATTAATATCCAAACTTATATTATACTTGACGTGTCAAGTACCATTGATCTTTGCCATGTGCAGCGGTTCTCGCCTAAATCGAGATTTCTTTTGGTCTCGAGATTTCAAAACTGCCATCATCGAGGGCTAACGTAAGCATATCCGCGATGCAGTGATATGTTCCCCATCCTAGGACTCCTGTACCTCTAATTGGTGTGCTACTTTGTACGGTCTTTCGAGAGCACAAAGCTTATCGCCCAAAGCTCCTTCGCCCGCTCTCGTCTATAAATAGGGGCTTTAGCGGCCCCTTCCAAGTACACATGAAAATGCAAGGTGACGCAAGACAAATAATGTCGAGCCTCCCACTTCAATATATATATATATCTCTCTCTTGCAAGGTCACCACATGGAAAAGTCACTCTTGCAACGATCTCTCATCCATCACCTAACCACCAGGCTACTGCAGTAGACCTTGACTTTTCCCACTCCAGAGAATCCCTTCAACACTCTTATACTCGCACACTGACTTAAGCATCAGAGGGTTCTCTTGAGAAACCTCCACCTCGGTGAGAACTTATTTTTGCAGGAGAAGCTCAGTGAGATACTCTCTAGACAATAGCTACATCGGACGGGCCACCTGAGAAGCCCGATGAGATAATCTCATGTGCCCCATTATGCAGCGTGGGATGGTCGACCCAACTCTAGCCCAGGATCCCCAGGCTACCTGCAGTCGAAGGCGGCCACCACCCATGCCAAGAATCCCCAAATCAGGTTCCAGTAGGTCCACTTCTAGCCTCCTCTTCGTCTCCCCAGCGGCGCTCCTACGATTCAACCAAGCAGCCGCTGAGCCTACATCTTCTAACTTGGAGATCTATGACCTCAAGGAGCGACACCACAACGATGAAGCACGAGGAGAACCTTCGATAGGGCTGGTGTCAAGGGTGTATCGTCAGAGGCAGCATCCCCTAGCTTAGTACGCCTACATATATTCAGGCCCCATAAATTCCCAGTAGACTCCGTTAGGTAGGAAGAAGTTTAAGTGTAGAAGCTCAATCCCCAACTCTTCTGCCTTGATGGTCATCAATGTGGAGAATCGATTATGGACAAGCATTCAAGAGGAATCTCCCCACAACCCACGCTAGCTCCTCTTCCGCCCAAGAAGGCTCCAAAGCACGGATGCAGAGCCCAGAAGCCTTGGTAAAGCAACACCTAAAGTACCATCCATAAGCATCAGCAAACGCTTGGAGGCTCAGCCGATTACTTGCATAACTGACAATCTCTTCGTAGCCCATTCTCAGGCTCTCTATCCTGGCTCTCTCCCTCTTTCTCAGGCTCTGTAATCTTGTCTCCACGCAGAATATGAATGCAAGTGTTGTAACATATATAACACTTTTGATGCCGTCTGTGGGAAACTAACTGAAAGTCATAGTGCTAACGCCTACGAGACAAGCTAGAGTTGTAGCCCTATTTAAGCAGATGGAAATGACCAACTCACTACATTTCCTCTTGGGCAAGGGGGGAATATAGAGGGTCCAGTAGGCCGCTTCCAGTCATCTCCAGCATCCAAGGAAAGGCCAGGCCTAGGAAGCCACAAGCATCATCGGCAACCATTCGCCCCCTCCTTTGTCTTCATTTGCTCATGTCCGTAACCACATGATTATCAATAAAATTTATAGTTGCTAATATTGGCCTAGCCAACGGAGAGGTGACTTGTTGTGCCATAGTCCTAGCAGCCATGACTTTACGATTAGTGGCCCGGCCCGTAGATTGACGACTGGTTATGCCATAGCCCTAGTGGCCACGTCACTTTCGAGACTAGTGACCCAGTCCGTCGATTGATGACCGATTATGCCATAGCTATAGTTTCCACGTCACATTCATGACTAGTGACCTTACCCATCGATTGACGACTGGTTATGCCACAACCCTAGTCACCATGTCACTTTCAAGACTAGTGGCATGACCCATTGATTGACAACCGGTCATGTAATGCTCGTTAGCGTAGGGCTAGACGGTCAGACGGTATCACACAAACTTGAATGTGGCAGAGAGTGTCAATGATAAATACTATATTTTATATCATAATTTACATCACATTCATCATCATTGAGCATTAAATGAATAAAGTTGTGCAACATGAGAAGTTAATTTCATTCTCACAAATAATTTGAGTCTGTATGCATTTTATCATCTTTTTGAGTCAAAATGAACATGTGAGAAATATTCAAGAATTTGTACAAATATTTGAGAACTTTTTTTTTGAAATATAATGATTATTTAAATTTTTTAAATTTTCAGAAAATAGCGATCTGTTGATCAAATGCCATTTTTAAAGATTTTTATGGAAAAAAAGAAATAGCGACTGAGCAAACGGACGCCCATTTGTTTGACTGAAAAAAAGAGAAAGAAAAATCAGCGACTACATCAACGGACGCAAATTCATTTTTTGAATTTAGAAAAAGAAGAATAGCTGAAAAATAAAGAGGGATCTACGGCCTTTGAAGCTGACGCGAATTCTTTGGGAAGAGAATGTGCGACCGTTCACTAGGCGCTAATTGATGAAAAAAGATATAGCGACCGCTTGAGTGGACGCTCATTTATTTATGCAGAAAATCAAGAAAAAAATAGGAAAAAAATTTAGTGACTGTCTGAACAGTCGTCATTTCCTCGATCTATAGAAAAAAAGAAAAATATCAAAAAAAGGGAACAAGAATGAGCGACCACTATGGGAGTCGCTATTTTAATTTGCGCCAACAAGGTTTGACGCTATTTCTTTTGCAAGAAGAAACGGAAACGGCAAGATCTCTTTGAAGCAATCTTCCCACGTTTGATGTTATCCTTCCTAGTTTGAGAAAGATGAGATGTTTAAAAATAGGATTTTAAGTTGATCTTTGAAGCCATGATCGTGGGAACCCTTGTGCATTATAAATAGTTGCCCCAGAACAAATTGAGAAGAGATCTTAGCCCTTTCTTAGCCTCTTTACATACTTTTCTAGTCATCTTTTTAAATTATTTTCTTCTATAAGGTTCTTCATTTTTAAGTTCTCTACAAATTCTTATTCTTCCTCTTCCTCTAAATCTCTCCTGTTTTCAAGCTATTTCAAAATTTTCAAGGTTCTGTCTTTTCATTTTTATTGTTCATCCGTTTTTCATAATTTTGTTCTTTCTCTGTTTTCACCATCTTATGATCCTCTTTTCATCTCAATCTCTTCATCAAACTTATTCATTTTTCAAAGATTTAAATTTTCTTCTTCTTCATCTTCCTTTAATTTCTTTTCGTTTTAAAGTCATTCTTTCTTTTTCAAAGTTCAGTTTTTATATTTTTACTGTTCACCCGCGTCGATACCTTCTGTTCTTCCTCATTTTTCACCCTCTTTCTCGCATTTTATCTCTCTACACTCTTCACAAAAGTTCTTCCTCTTTCTCTGATCTACAACTTTCTCTTCTTTTACTTCTTCTAATTCCTTCTATATTTAAAGTTATTATTCTTCTTCTAACCCTCTGTTTTCAATTTAGTTTTATTACGTTTTCAATTTGGCCTTTTTCTTCTTCTTCTTCTATCTATTTCTTCTTCCTCTATTTTCTTCACACATCCCAAGGTGGAGATTATTCCTTTGATTCTCTCAACGGGGTCTATCTCCATGGCGGAGCGGTCCATTCAAAGGCTTGACAAGGAGACGGCGACGTTCTTCATCTCAATTTCTCGACTCTTATTTCTTCACCTTCTCTTTTATTTCGAAGTTGTAATTTCCATTTTCTTTTGGTTGTAATTGCCACTTTCATTAGTAATAAAAGTTCATCATGTTCAATTGAGGTTTTCTAGTTCTCTTTCTCTCTCTTTCTAATTTCTCTCCTTAACCCTCTCATCTTCTTTAGTTCGGATTGAGTTTATGCAATTTTATTTCTCTTTTCAATATCTCACTCAAAATTCAGATCTTTCAAATATAAGAATTTTTCATCTCATGCTTAATTGAAAATATTTCTTCTCCGTGAGATCAACCCGTTCTTACAACTTTACTCTAATTTCAATCTTTTTAAGTGGGTGAGTTCGATTAATTTTTAAAATTATGTGACACGACTTTTGACGACGAGTTTAGTGGCTATCAGTCAACACCTAAAGACATGACATCGCCCATTCCACTGCATTTGAATGAAACATACGCACATACGCCATAAAAATAGTAAACCAAAGGAGGTGTTTCCATTCATGGCCTTGTATACATACATACATTCATGTATGTCATTAGTACATAAAGCCCATACAAGACACCGTGACCAAAACAACAAAAAGCTCAAAACTCGCTCATTGCCTCCAAACTGTAATATCCCGGACCTTTCGGATCCTGCTTCGTGGGTCCCGGATCTGGTTTTCGGAGTGTCCGGCTCTGTTGTGTCCGAAATTTCGTTTCGGACATCTTTCGTGTTCGGATCGGCGCGATCCGGAGTCGTTTCGGAGGCCCGGAGGCGTTCCGCGGCTTTTCCGCGCGTGTTTTCCGATTCCCGGTGTGTGTTTCGGCTTTTCCTTCGGACGCTCGCTGCGGGTTAACTGGGCCGTTCACCCGGGCACGAGTGGTACCGTTGCGATCGGTGCGTTCCGAGGATTCCAGAAATATATTTTTCTATTTTTCGGTATTTTTCCGAAAATTCGGATTTTCTATAAAGCCCCAATTCTTTTTCTTTTTCTTTCTTTTTTTCTCTTTCTTCTTCCTCTCCCTCTCTCTCGCGACCGTGAGCCCCTCTTTTCTCTCCCTCTCTCCCATTCGGACGTGGCGAGCCCTTCTCCGGCTACGGACGGCGGCGGGGCGACGGCGCGGACGCGTGGGCGACGGTGAGACGATCTCGTGGGCGTGCGGCAAGCGTGGGGAGCGTGGGGAGTTCGTGAAGCTTGAAGCGTTCTTCACGATTCGTGCTCGATCCGGCGGAGCATTCGCTCCATTGAGGTAGGGTGACGTTCCTTAGCCTCATGCCGATCTTTTCCGTGATTTATAGGCCGCGGGGAGGCCGAGAGGGGATCGTTTGGGCGTTTTTGGGTTTTTCCATGATTTGGGGAGAGCTCGCCCGATCTAGGGATTCAATGCATGGATTCGTGTTTTGAGGGCCTAGAATCATGCTAGGGGTCCCCAGGGGTCTTCCCCTTTGATTTCCCCCTCTCCTATGGAGGTATGGGGGCGTGGTTCGAATTTTTGGGCGTTCTTACCGTTTTCGGCCGCGGACTGAGAACGCGCTATACTCCAGTAGCGCGTTCTGGAGGTCGCGCTGCCCCGACCGAGCGCGTTCATCGGAGAAGATGAACAGGAGGCGGTTCCTGTCGCGCTATGGGGTCATAGCGCGATCATCCTTGTCGCGCTAGGAAGACCTAGCGCGATGGTCCCTGTCGCGCTAGGGAGACCTAGCGCGATCTTCCTTGTTGCGCTAGGGTTCCCTAGCGCGTTCTTCTGTGTCGCGCTAGGTGCCCCTAGCGCGATTTGATTCGTTGTTGGGTGTTTCCCTTGGGCCGTGTGTGCGTCCCGGGCACCCCGTGGAGTTCCGTGACCGTGTCTTTGGTGTCCGGAAGTCCCGTTTACCTCGGTCAGGCGTTTGACCGTGGGCTGTGCGTCTGTTGCTTTTCCGACCGTGGTCACCGTGCGACGGGGCTGGTGCGTGGGGTGATTCCCACCTGTTGTCGGGTTCGGACGTCGTTTTCCGTTGACTTGAGAGTCTACTCCTTCAGTGACCCTCCACTAGTCGTAGCCTACTAGTACGCGGGTGCTAGTCGCACCAGGGAGTGGTGTACGGGCCGACCTTTCGAGACGGTTTGTGGACCGGTTACCGTTGGGCCCCACGTCTTGCAGCCAGAGTCCGGCTGAGGGGAAAACCGGTCAGAGGGCCAGACCTGGGACGCGTGGTCTGTGTGTGCACACGTGGTTGGGGGCGGTTGGACCCACGTCGACGGGCGTGACCCCAGCTAGTCACTTGTTTGTGGTTACTTGTACGGTGTCTGCGCCTCGGGTAGGACCTACCACGTCAGGCGGTTCACCTGCGGTGCGGTGTAAGACGTCAGGGGACGCTACCGGCTGTGCTTCTAGTGGGTGGTACTCCTGTCGAGTACGGAGTGGCAGACTGTCAGTCGTGTGTTTCCGACCTTCGGGTTTGACGGTTCGACCGTTGAGTTTCGGTCTTCTCGTACCGTGGCACGTGTGTCGGTTTGCGTGCCGTAGGGTCTAGTTCTGTAGAGTACAGGGCTTTCCTTTCCGAGGTACTTTCCTACCGCTAGAGTAGTGGTTTCTCGTTTTTCGGGGTAGGGTTCGAGTGATCCCTACTGAGTCTTGTTCCGAGACTCATTCCCTGCGTGTTTTCACCGTGTTTCAGGTGAGACGCCACCTTCGGGGAGCGCGTCAGGAGCGCAGCGTGGTGCGGGTGCCCAGAGGTAGTGCCAGAGGTCAGAGCCGGGGGATGCCCCGTGTAGCTGTACTTTTCTTTCTTGTCACTGTACTAGTCGTGGACTACTGTTGCTGTTGTTGTTATTTTATTGTGGACCATGTAAATTGTTAATTTATTTCCTGCTTAACATTATAACTGTTTAATTTCTGCAATTATTTGTGATACTTGTGTAGTCTCCACACCATCCTTTTAACCCTTCCGAGTCTTCGGGCTCGTGGGTGGCGGTGCGAGTCTCGGGTTATCGGGCCTTCCCGGTAATCGGATTCTCGGGTCGTTACAGCTGGTATCAGAGCGCGGTTGTGGAATTATATGAGAATCATAGGTAATTGTAGTGGTCCACTAGTCCACAGCGATGATGTACAGGTGACGCTGGCATTGGGCACCGCGCGTTTTCTTTTTTGACATTGCCGTTTCCGTGTTTTTCTGTCTTGTGCTTCAGGAGCGAGTATGGCGCCGAGGAGGAGTTCTCGCTCTCAGCAGGGGCAGTCGGCTGGAGGTCAGGAGATCCAGCAAGGGGTCCAGAGGGACCAGGAGGAGCATAGCAGAGTTCCGGGAGCTACCGAGGCCGCGGATGCTGCGAGAGCTCCGGGGGCCGAGGATTTCTTCCGTGGCATGTACCATCTCATGTCTCAGCAGTTTGGCGGAGAGACTGCTGAGGGCTCGTTTGTCAGGGGTGGGCCAGGCCGAGCAGTGAGGGACTTCATGCAGTTCCATCCACCTTACTTTAGCGGCCAGGCAGACCCTGATGCGGCTCGTGATTGGCTTGATGAGATGGAGCGGGTGTTCAGTTCTGCGAAGAGTACTGTCGAGGACAGAGTGGTGTTGGCCTACAACCAGTTGCAGGGTACGGCTCGGAGGTGGTGGTCTTCCGAGTGGAAGACGTCCTTTCAGCTTCGTCCACTTGAGCAGATCGAGTGGGATGACTTTGTCAGTGCTTTCGAGCGTACGTACTGTCCAGATGTTGTTGCTACGCAGCGGATGCGGGAGTTTCTGGAGCTGGTGCAGGGTGACATGTCCGTGTTGCAGTACAGGGCCCGATTTGTCGAGCTGGGTCGGTACGCACCTCATATCATGGAGCATGAGAGGGTGAGGACCGCGCAGTTTGTGCAGGGCTTGAGGCTGGAGCTGAGGCACCATTTGATCGCGAATGGAGCCACTGATCTAGAGACGGCGTCTCGTGTTGCGATTTCCCTGGAGATGGATATGCAGAGGACTCGAGGACCGATCAGCCAGGGGCAGTCTTTGTCAGGTCGCAGCCAGCAGTCGGCTACCCAGCAGCAGGGTTCCTTCCAGCATGCGATGAGTGGTTCAGGAGTGCCGGCACATGCAGCTTCGGTGACAGGATCTGCGTCCTTCGGCTCGAAGGTCAAGAAGTTCTTCAAGAAGGGGTTCGGCAAGAAGAAGTCCAGAGATCAGGGGCAGGCTTCATCGGGCAGTGTACAGCAGCCGATTCCTTTGCAGCGTCAGGGATCAGTGGGTGGATCACGAGGACCTTGTCCACGATGTGGTGGGACCCACCCAGGCAGGCAGTGCACGGTGCCGATTATCTGTTTTCGGTGTGACCAGCCAGGGCACATGGCGCGTGACTGTCCTCAGAGGCCGCCGCAGCAGCAGGTTCCCCAGCAGCAGCAGCAGCAGGGACAGTATCCGCCGCTACCCAGGTCAGCTAGCGTGGGAGGCAGGCAGAGGGCTCGTGGCCAGATCACGCACTTGACCAGGGCAGAGGCAGTGGCGTCGCAGCTCGTGGAAGGTACCGTTCAGATTTTGGGTTGTGCGGCTCGGGTTTTGTTCGATTCTGGCGCGTCTCATTCGTTTATTTCGGAGGATTTCGCGTCGAGCGTCGAGGAGCCGGTGACCCAGTTGTCCTGTGATTTGGCAGTAGAGTTGCCTTCGGGTGATTTTATGGTCACTCCGTATTGCTTCGACCAGGTTCCGGTGTGGATCGATGGGCGGAGTATGCCAGGCAGGTTGTATGCATTGCAGCTTCGGGATTACGACGTGATTCTAGGCATGGATTGGCTCGAGACTTATGGAGCGGTGGTGGATTGTGGGATGAAGAGGGTCTACTTCCAGCATCCGAGCAAGAGGACCTTCTATTTCCTAGGTATCCGTTCCGCCTCTTCTCGATTCCTTATCTCTGCTATTCGAGCCCGTCGATTGCTTGATTCTGGTTGTCAGGGTTTTCTCGCGTCCGTGGGTGTGTCTGACCGGATGGAGCCGAATGTCGAGGACATTGCGGTGGTGTGCGAGTTTCCCGATATTTTTTCCTGAGGAGTTGCCTGGATTACCTCCCCAGCGGGAGATCGATTTCGTGATCGAGGTTGTACCTGGTACGGGACCTTTGGCGAAGGCTCCCTACCGTATGGCCCCCGCTGAGTTGAGGGAGTTGAGGGCGCAGTTGCAGGAACTGTTAGCCAAGGGGTACATTCGTCCTAGTTTTTCCCCTTGGGGTGCGCCCGTGTTGTTTGTGAAGAAGAAGGACGGTAGTCTGCGGTTGTGCATTGACTATCGGCAGCTGAATGACGTGACCATTAAGAACAAGTATCCGTTGCCGCGGATCGATGATTTGTTCGACCAGCTTCAGTCTGCGCGAGTGTTCTCGCGGATTGATTTGCGGTCCGGTTACTATCAGCTGAGAATTCGCGAGTCCGATGTGGAGAAGACTGCGTTCAGTACGAGGTACGGGCATTATGAGTTCTTGGTGATGCCGTTTGGGCTCACCAATGCCCCAGCAGCCTTCATGGACTTGATGCAGAGGGTGTTCCATCCGTATTTGGACCAGTTCGTGGTCATCTTCGTGGATGACATCCTTGTTTATTCGCGGTCTGCTGAGGAGCATGCGTACCATTTGGGTGTGGTGCTGCAGACGTTGCGAGATCACCAGTTGTATGCGAAGCTCAGCAAGTGCGAGTTTTGGCTCAGCGAGGTGCACTTTCTGGGGCATGTGATTTCTGGTGATGGTATTTCCGTGGACCCCGCCAAGGTCGAGGCAGTGATGCAGTGGCCGAGGCCGAGGTCGGTGACGGAGATCCGGAGTTTCTTGGGGCTTGCGGGTTATTATCGCCGGTTTATCCAGGATTTTTCTCGCATTGCGACCCCGATGACGAGGCTCACACGGAAGGATGTGCCTTTCGTTTGGTCCGAGGAGTGTGAGCAGAGCTTCAGTGAACTGAAGAGGTTGCTCACCTCGGCTCCGGTGTTGGTTCTACCTTCTGGGTCGGGAGATTTCGTGGTGTGTATAGATGCTTCCGGCGTCGGATTGGGTGCTGTTTTGATGCAGCATGGTAGAGTGGTGGCTTATGCATCTCGGCAGCTAAAGCCCCATGAGGAGAACTACCCTACCCATGACCTTGAGTTGGCCGCAGTGATCTTCGCGCTGAAGATCTGGAGGCATTATCTGTACGGTGAGAAGTTCGAGGTGTTCACTGACCATCAGAGTTTGAGGTATGTGTTCTCGCAGAGAGATCTGAACCTCAGACAGAGGCGTTGGATGGAGTTCATGAAGGACTATGACTTCACCCTGTCTTATCAGCCGGCAGGATGAATGTCGTCGCCGATGCCTTGAGTAGGAAGGTGGCGGTCAGTACCTTGATGTTGAGGAAGTGGAGGCTCTGGGAACAAGTGCCCGAGGTATCTTTCAGGCTCAAGATTCCCCAGGAGCCAGGGTTGGCAGTGCTTGCGAGTCTGACTGTCACTCCTGCTATCCGTCGTCAGGTGACAGAGGCTCAGCATGCGGACCCTGAGTTGCCCCGGATTCTGGCTATGGCTGACGTAGAGCTTGGCGAGGACGGTGCTGCGAGGTTTCGTGGCAGGCTGTACGTCCCAGCCGAGGAGCAGGTTCGTCGTGCGGTGTTACGCGAGGCTCATGGGAGCAGGTACACTGTGCACCCGGGTGCGACGAAGATGTATCGGAACTTGCGGAGGCAGTTCTGGTGGCCTGGCATGAAGAGAGATGTTGCCGAATTTGTGGCCAGGTGCCTGATCTGTCAGCAGGTGAAGGCGGAGCATCAGCGACCAGGAGGTACTCTCCAGCCCTTAGATGTTCCTGCTTGGAAGTGGGACCATGTGACCACGGATTTTGTGGTGGGGTTGCCAAGACCCCGAGTGGGCAGGACAGTATTTGGTTGCTGGTGGATCGGCTGACGAAGGTGACTCGATTGCTACCGGTCAAGGTCAGCTGGAGCGTGTCCAGGTTGGCTCGTTTGTATGTGGAGCGGATCGTGCCGTTGCATGGGGTTCCCGTTTCGATCGTGTCGGATCGAGATCCGCGCTTCACTTCTGGATTCTGGAGGAGTTTCCAGCGAGCTCTTGGCACGGAGTTGGCATTAGCTCGGCGTATCATCCACAGTCAGATGGTCAGTCTGAGAGGACCATTCAGACCTTGGAGGACATGCTGAGATCCTGCTGCCTGGAGTGGCAGGGGAGTTGGATTCATCACCTACCGTTGGTGGAGTTTGCCTATAACAACAGCTATCATTCGAGCATCGGCATGGCTCCCTATGAGGCTCTGTATGGGCGTCCTTGTCGGACTCCACTTGATTGGTTTGAGGTGGGTGAGCGTGTTTTGACGGGACCGGAATTGGTGCAGCAATGTGTGGATGTTGTGCACCTGGTTCGTCAGAACATGTTGGCGGCCCAGAGTCGGCAGAAGAGCTATGCTGACCGTAGGCGACAGCCTCTCGAGTTCGCCGTGGGCGATCATGTGTTCTTGAGAGTTTCTCCGATGAAGGGGGTGATGCGTTTTGGACGGCGTGGGAAGCTGAGTCCCCGCTATATTGGTCCTTTCGCGATTGTGGAGCGCATCGGTGAGGTTGCTTACCGGTTGCAGTTACCTCCTGAGTTGGCGTCGGTGCATGACGTGTTCCACGTCTCGATGTTGCGGAAGTATATGCCCGATGACTCTCATGTGCTCGAGTTTTCTGTTTGGCCTGAGGTGACTCCAGATCTTTCTCTCCCAGAGTTTCCGATCCGCGTGGAGGATAGGCGAGAGCAGCGCCTGCGGAGCAAGGTTATTCCCTTGGTAAAGGTCGTGTGGCAGCGACACTCTGGTGGTGAGGCTTCGTGGGAACGTGAGGACGAGATGCGTCAGCAGTTCCCGTATCTGTTTGAGTGAGTCTTCCTCTTCTTTCCCCTTGGGTTGTTCTCAATTTCGAGGACGAAATTCCTTAAGGGGGGAGGGCTGTAATATCCCGGACCTTTCGGATCCTGCTTCGTGGGTCCCGGATCTGGTTTTCGGAGTGTCCGGCTCTGTTGTGTCCGAAATTTCGTTTCGGACATCTTTCGTGTTCGGATCGGCGCGATCCGGAGTCGTTTCGGAGGCCCGGAGGCGTTCCGCGGCTTTTCCGCGTGTGTTTTCCGATTCCCGGTGTGTGTTTCGGCTTTTCCTTCGGACGCTCGCTGCGGGTTAACTGGGCCGTTCACCCGGGCACGAGTGGTACCGTTGCGATCGGTGCGTTCCGAGGATTCCAGAAATGTATTTTTCTATTTTTCGGTATTTTTCCGAAAATTTGGATTTTCTATAAAGCCCTAATTCTTTTTCTTTTTCTTTTCTTTTCTCTTTCTTCTTCCTCTCCCTCTCTCTCGCGACCGTGAGCCCCCTCTCTCTCCCTCTCTCCCATTCGGACGTGGCGAGCCCTCTCCGGCTACGGACGGCGGCGGGGCGACGGCGCGGACGCGTGGGCGACGGTGAGACGATCTCGTGGGCGTGCGGCAAGCGTGGGGAGCGTGGGGAGTTCGTGAAGCTTCGAGCGTTCTTCGATTCGTGCTCGATCCGGCGGAGCATTCGCTCCATTGAGGTAGGGTGACGTTCCTTAGCCTCATGCCGATCTTTTCCGTGATTTATAGGCCGCGGGGAGGCCGAGAGGGGATCGTTTGGGCGTTTTTGGGTTTTTCCATGATTTGGGGAGAGCTCGCCCGATCTAGGGATTCAATGCATGGATTCGTGTTTTGAGGGCCTAGAATCATGCTAGGGGTCCCCAGGGGTCTTCCCCTTTGATTTCCCCCTCTCCTATGGAGGTATGGGGGCGTGGTTCGAATTTTTGGGCGTTCTTACCGTTTTCGGCCGCGGACTGAGAACGCGCTATACTCCAGTAGCGCGTTCTGGAGGTCGCGCTGCCCCGACCGAGCGCGTTCATCGGAGAAGATGAACAGGAGGCGGTTCCTGTCGCGCTATGGGGTCATAGCGCGATCATCCTTGTCGCGCTAGGAAGACCTAGCGCGATGGTCCCTGTCGCGCTAGGGAGACCTAGCGCGATCTTCCTTGTTGCGCTAGGGTTCCCTAGCGCGTTCTTCTGTGTCGCGCTAGGTGCCCCTAGCGCGATTTGATTCGTTGTTGGGTGTTTCCCTTGGGCCGTGTGTGCGTCCCGGGCACCCCGTGGAGTTCCGTGACCGTGTCTTTGGTGTCCGGAAGTCCCGTTTACCTCGGTCAGGCGTTTGACCGTGGGCTGTGCGTCTGTTGCTTTTCCGACCGTGGTCACCGTGCGACGGGGCTGGTGCGTGGGGTGATTCCCACCTGTTGTCGGGTTCGGACGTCGTTTTCCGTTGACTTGAGAGTCTACTCCTTCAGTGACCCTCCACTAGTCGTAGCCTACTAGTACGCGGGTGCTAGTCGCACCAGGGAGTGGTGTACGGGCCGACCTTTCGAGACGGTTTGTGGACCGGTTACCGTTGGGCCCCACGTCTTGCAGCCAGAGTCCGGCTGAGGGGAAAACCGGTCAGAGGGCCAGACCTGGGACGCGTGGTCTGTGTGTGCACACGTGGTTGGGGGCGGTTGGACCCACGTCGACGGGCGTGACCCCAGCTAGTCACTTGTTTGTGGTTACTTGTACGGTGTCTGCGCCTCGGGTAGGACCTACCACGTCAGGCGGTTCACCTGCGGTGCGGTGTAAGACGTCAGGGGACGCTACCGGCTGTGCTTCTAGTGGGTGGTACTCCTGTCGAGTACGGAGTGGCAGACTGTCAGTCGTGTGTTTCCGACCTTCGGGTTTGACGGTTCGACCGTTGAGTTTCGGTCTTCTCGTACCGTGGCACGTGTGTCGGTTTGCGTGCCGTAGGGTCTAGTTCTGTAGAGTACAGGGCTTTCCTTTCCGAGGTACTTTCCTACCGCTAGAGTAGTGGTTTCTCGTTTTTCGAGGTAGGGTTCGAGTGATCCCTACTGAGTCTTGTTCCGAGACTCATTCCCTGCGTGTTTTCACCGTGTTTCAGGTGAGACGCCACCTTCGGGGAGCGCGTCAGGAGCGCAGCGTGGTGCGGGTGCCCAGAGGTAGTGCCAGAGGTCAGAGCCGGGGGATGCCCCGTGTAGCTGTACTTTTCTTTCTTGTCACTGTACTAGTCGTGGACTACTGTTGCTGTTGTTGTTATTTTATTGTGGACCATGTAAATTGTTAATTTATTTCCTGCTTAATATTATAACTGTTTAATTTCTGCAATTATTTGTGATACTTGTGTAGTCTCCACACCATCCTTTTAACCCTTCCGAGTCTTCGGGCTCGTGGGTGGCGGTGCGAGTCTCGGGTTATCGGGCCTTCCCGGTAATCGGATTCTCGGGTCGTTACAGCTGGTATCAGAGCGCGGTTGTGGAATTACATGAGAATCATAGGTAATTGTAGTGGTCCACTAGTCCACAGCGATGATGTACAGGTGACGCTGGCATTGGGCACCGCGTGTTTTATTTTGACATTGCCGTTTCCGTGTTTTCTGTCTTGTGCTTCAGGAGCGAGTATGGCGCCGAGGAGGAGTTCTCGCTCTCAGCAGGGGCAGTCGGCTGGAGGTCAGGAGATCCAGCAGGGGGTCCAGAGGGACCAGGAGGAGCATAGCAGAGTTCCGGGAGCTACCGAGGCCGCGGATGCTGCGAGAGCTCCGGGGGCCGAGGATTTCTTCCGTGGCATGTACCATCTCATGTCTCAGCAGTTTGGCGGAGAGACTGCTGAGGGCTCGTTTGTCAGGGGTGGGCCAGGCCGAGCAGTGAGGGACTTCATGCAGTTCCATCCACCTTACTTTAGCGGCCAGGCAGACCCTGATGCGGCTCGTGATTGGCTTGATGAGATGGAGCGGGTGTTCAGTTCTGCGAAGAGTACTGCCGAGGACAGAGTGGTGTTGGCCTACAACCAGTTGCAGGGTACGGCTCGGAGGTGGTGGTCTTCCGAGTGGAAGACGTCCTTTCAGCTTCGTCCACTTGAGCAGATCGAGTGGGATGACTTTGTCAGTGCTTTCGAGCGTACGTACTGTCCAGACGTTGTTGCTACGCAGCGGATGCGGGAGTTTCTGGAGCTGGTGCAGGGTGACATGTCCGTGTTGCAGTACAGGGCCCGATTTGTCGAGCTGGGTCGGTACGCACCTCATATCATGGAGCATGAGAGGGTGAGGACCGCGCAGTTTGTGCAGGGCTTGAGGCTGGAGCTGAGGCACCATTTGATCGCGAATGGGGCCACTGATCTAGAGACGGCGTCTCGTGTTGCGATTTCCCTGGAGATGGATATGCAGAGGACTCGAGGACCGATCAGCCAGGGGCAGTCTTTGTCAGGTCGCAGCCAGCAGTCGGCTACCCAGCAGCAGGGTTCCTTCCAGCATGCGATGAGTGGTTCAGGAGTGCCGGCACATGCAGCTTCGGTGACAGGATCTGCGTCCTTCGGCTCGAAGGTCAAGAAGTTCTTCAAGAAGGGGTTCGGCAAGAAGAAGTCCAGAGATCAGGGGCAGGCTTCATCGGGCAGTGTACAGCAGCCGATTCCTTTGCAGCGTCAGGGATCAGTGGGTGGATCGCGAGGACCTTGTCCACGATGTGGTGGGACCCACCCAGGCAGGCAGTGCACGGCGCCGATCATCTGTTTTCGGTGTGACCAGCCAGGGCATATGGCGCGTGACTGTCCTCAGAGGCCGCCGCAGCAGCAGGTTCCCCAGCAGCAGCAGCAGCAACAGGGACAGTATCCGCCGCTACCCAGGTCAGCTAGCGTGGGAGGCAGGCAGAGGGCTCGTGGCCAGATCACGCACTTGACCAGGGCAGAGGCAGTGGCGTCGCAGCTCGTGGAAGGTACCGTTCAGATTTTGGGTTGTGCGGCTCGGGTTTTATTTGATTCTGGCGCGTCTCATTCGTTTATTTCGGAGGATTTCGCGTCGAGCGTCGAGGAGCCGGTGACCCAGTTGTCCTGTGATTTGGCAGTGGAGTTGCCTTCGGGTGACTTTATGGTCACTCCGTATTGCTTCGACCAGGTTCCGGTGTGGATCGATGGGCGGAGTATGCCAGGCAGGTTGTATGCGTTGCAGCTTCGGGATTACGACGTGATTCTAGGCATGGATTGGCTCGAGACTCATGGAGCGGTGGTGGATTGTGGATGAAGAGGGTCTACTTCCAGCATCCGAGCAAGAGGACCTTCTATTTCCAAGGTATCCGTTCCGCCTCTTCTCGATTCTTATCTCTGCTATTCGAGCCCGTCGATTGCTTGATTCAGGTTGTCAGGGTTTTCTCGCGTCTGTGGTTGTGTCTGACCGGATGGAGCCGAATGTCGAGGACATTGCGGTGGTGTGCGAGTTTCCCGATGTTTTTCCTGAGGAGTTGCCTGGATTACCTCCCCAGCGGGAGATCGATTTCGTGATCGAGGTTGTACCTGGTACGGGACCTTTGGCGAAGGCTCCCTACCGTATGGCCCCCGCTGAGTTGAGGGAGTTGAGGGCGCAGTTGCAGGAACTGTTGGCCAAGGGGTATATTCGTCCGAGCTTTTCCCCTTGGGGTGCGCCCGTGTTGTTTGTGAAGAAGAAGGACGGTAGTCTGCGGTTGTGCATTGACTATCGGCAGCTGAATGACGTGACCATTAAGAACAAGTATCCGTTGCCGCGGATTGATGATTTGTTCGACCAGCTTCAGTCTGCGCGAGTGTTCTCGCGGATTGATTTGCGGTCCGGTTACTATCAGCTGAGAATTCGCGAGTCCGATGTGGAGAAGACTGCATTCAGTACGAGGTACGGGCATTATGAGTTTCTGGTGATGCCGTTTGGGCTCACCAATGCCCCAGCAGCCTTCATGGACTTGATGCAGAGGGTGTTTCATCCGTATTTGGACCAGTTCGTGGTCATCTTCGTGGATGACATCCTTGTTTATTCGCGGTCTGCTGAGGAGCATGCGTACCATTTGGGTGTGGTGCTGCAGACGTTGCGAGATCACCAGTTGTATGCGAAGCTCAGCAAGTGCGAGTTTTGGCTCAGCGAGGTGCACTTTCTGGGGCATGTGATTTCTGGTGATGGCATTTCCGTGGACCCCGCCAAGGTCGAGGCAGTGATGCAGTGGCCGAGGCCGAGGTCGGTGACGGAGATCCGGAGTTTCTTGGGGCTTGCGGGTTATTATCGCCGGTTTATCCAGGATTTTTCTCGCATTGCGACCCCGATGACTAGGCTCACGCGGAAGGATGTGCCTTTCGTTTGGTCCGAGGAGTGTGAGCAGAGCTTCAGTGAACTGAAGAGGTTGCTCACCTCGGCTCCGGTGTTGGTTTTGCCTTCTGGATCGGGAGGTTTCGTGGTGTGTACAGATGCTTCCGGCGTCGGATTGGGTGCTGTTTTGATGCAGCATGGTAGAGTGGTGGCTTATGCATCTCGGCAGCTAAAGCCCCATGAGGAGAACTACCCTACCCATGACCTTGAGTTGGCGCAGTGATCTTCGCGCTGAAGATCTGGAGGCATTATCTGTACGGTGAGAAGTTCGAGGTGTTCACTGACCATCAGAGTTTGAGGTATGTGTTCTCGCAGAGAGATCTGAACCTCAGACAGAGGCGTTGGATGGAGTTCATGAAGGACTATGACTTCACCCTGTCTTATCAGCCGGGCAGGATGAATGTCGTCGCCGATGCCTTGAGTCGGAAGGTGGCGGTCAGTACCTTGATGTTGAGGAAGTGGAGGCTCTGGGAACAAGTGCCCGAGGTATCTTTCAGGCTCAAGATTCCCCAGGAGCCAGGGTTGGCAGTGCTTGCGAGTCTGACTGTCACTCCTGCTATCCGTCGTCAGGTGACAGAGGCTCAGCATGCGGACCCTGAGTTGCCCCGGATTCTGGCTATGGCTGACGTAGAGCTTGGCGAGGACGGTGCTGCGAGGTTTCGTGGCAGGCTGTACGTCCCAGCCGAGGAGCAGGTTCGTCGTGCGGTGTTACGCGAGGCTCATGGGAGCAGGTACACTGTGCACCCGGGTGCGACGAAGATGTATCGGAACTTGCGGAGGCAGTTCTGGTGGCCTGGCATGAAGAGAGATGTTGCCGAATTTGTGGCCAGGTGCCTGATCTGTCAGCAGGTGAAGGCGGAGCATCAGCGACCAGGAGGTACTCTCCAGCCCTTGGATGTTCCTGCTTGGAAGTGGGACCATGTGACCACGGATTTTGTGGTGGGGTTGCCGAGGACCCCGAGTGGGCAGGACAGTATTTGGTTGCTGGTGGATCGGCTGACGAAGGTGACTCGATTGCTACCGGTCAAGGTCAGCTGGAGCGTGTCAAGTTGGCTCGTTTGTATGTGGAGCGGATCGTGCCGTTGCATGGGGTTCCCATTTCGATCGTGTCGGATCGAGATCCGCGCTTCACTTCTGGATTCTGGAGGAGTTTCCAGCGAGCTCTTGGCACGGAGTTGGCATTTAGCTCGGCGTATCATCCACAGTCAGATGGTCAGTCTGAGAGGACCATTCAGACCTTGGAGGACATGCTGAGATCCTGCTGCCTGGAGTGGCAGGGGAGTTGGATTCATCACCTACCGTTGGTGGAGTTTGCCTATAACAACAGCTATCATTCGAGCATCGGCATGGCTCCCTATGAGGCTCTGTATGGGCGTCCTTGTCGGACTCCACTTGATTGGTTTGAGGTGGGTGAGCGTGTTTTGACGGGACCGGAATTGGTGCAGCAATGTGTGGATGTTGTGCACCTGGTTCGTCAGAACATGTTGGCGGCCCAGAGTCGGCAGAAGAGCTATGCTGACCGTAGGCGGCAGCCTCTCGAGTTCGCCGTGGGCGATCATGTGTTCTTGAGAGTTTCTCCGATGAAGGGGGTGATGCGTTTTGGACGGCGTGGGAAGCTGAGTCCCCGCTATATTGGTCCTTTCGCGATTGTGGAGCGCATCGGTGAGGTTGCTTACCGGTTGCAGTTACCTCCTGAGTTGGCGTCGGTGCATGACGTGTTCCACGTCTCGATGTTGCGGAAGTATATGCCCGATGACTCTCATGTGCTCGAGTTTTCTGTTTGGCCTGAGGTGACTCCAGATCTTTCTCTCCCAGAGTTTCCGATCCGCGTGGAGGATAGGCGAGAGCAGCGCCTGCGGAACAAGGTATTCCCTTGGTAAAGGTCGTGTGGCAGCGACACTCTGGTGGTGAGGCTTCGTGGGAACGTGAGGACGAGATGCGTCAGCAGTTCCCGTATCTGTTTGAGTGAGTCTTCCTCTTCTTTCCCCTTGGGTTGTTCTCAATTTCGAGGACGAAATTCCTTAAGGGGGGAGGGCTGTAATATCCCGGACCTTTCGGATCCTTCTTCGTGGGTCCCGGATCTGGTTTTCGGAGTGTCCGGCTCTGTTGTGTCCGAAATTTCGTTTCGGACATCTTTCGTGTTCGGATCGGCGCGATCCGGAGTCGTTTCGGAGGCCCGGAGGCGTTCCGCGGCTTTTCCGCGTGTGTTTTCCGATTCCCGGTGTGTGTTTCGGCTTTTCCTTCGGACGCTCGCTGCGGGTTAACTGGGCCGTTCACCCGGGCACGAGTGGTACCGTTGCGATCGGTGCGTTCCGAGGATTCCAGAAATGTATTTTTCTATTTTTCGGTATTTTTCCGAAAATTCGGATTTTCTATAAAGCCCCAATTCTTTTTCTTTTTCTTTCTCTTTTCTCTTTCTTCTTCCTCTCCCTCTCTCTCGCGACCGTGAGCCCCCTCTCTCTCCCTCTCTCCCATTCGGACGCGGCGAGCCCCTCTCCGGCTACGGACGGCGGCGGGGCGACGGCGCGGACGCGTGGGCGACGGTGAGACGATCTCGTGGGCGTGCGGCAAGCGTGGGAGCGTGGGGAGTTCGTGAAGCTTCGAGCGTTCTTCGTGATTCGTGATCGATCCGGCGGAGCATTCGCTCCATTGAGGTAGGGTGACGTTCCTTAGCCTCATGCCGATCTTTTCCGTGATTTATAGGCCGCGGGGAGGCCGAGAGGGGATCGTTTGAGCGTTTTTGGGTTTTTCCATGATTTGGGGAGAGCTCGCCCGATCTAGGGATTCAATGCATGGATTCGTGTTTTGAGGGCCTAGAATCATGCTAGGGGTCCCCAGGGGTCTTCCCCTTTGATTTCCCCCTCTCCTATGGAGGTATGGGGGCGTGGTTAGAATTTTTGGGCGTTCTTACCGTTTTCGGCCGCGGACTGAGAACGCGCTATACTCCAGTAGCGCGTTCTGGAGGTCGCGCTGCCCCGACCGAGCGCGTTCATCGGAGAAGATGAACAGGAGGCGGTTCCTGTCGCGCTATGGGGTCATAGCGCGATCATCCTTGTCGCGCTAGGAAGACCTAGCGCGATGGTCCCTGTCGCGCTAGGGAGACCTAGCGCGATCTTCCTTGTTGCGCTAGGGTTCCCTAGCGCGTTCTTCTGTGTCGCGCTAGGTGCCCTAGCGCGATTTGATTCGTTGTTGGGTGTTTCCCTTGGGCCGTGTGTGCGTCCCGAGCACCCCGTGGAGTTCCGTGACCGTGTCTTTGGTGTCCGGAAGTCCCGTTTACCTCGGTCAGGCGTTTGACCGTGGGCTGTGCGTCTGTTGCTTTTCCGACCGTGGTCACCGTGCGACGGGGCTGGTGCGTGGGGTGATTCCCACCTGTTGTCGGGTTCGGACGTCGTTTTCCGTTGACTTGAGAGTCTACTCCTTCAGTGACCCTCCACTAGTCGTAGCCTACTAGTACGCGGGTGCTAGTCGCACCAGGGAGTGGTGTACGGGCCGACCTTTCGAGACGGTTTGTGGACCGGTTACCGTTGGGCCCCACGTCTTGCAGCCAGAGTCCGGCTGAGGGGAAAACCGGTCAGAGGGCCAGACCTGGGACGCGTGGTCTGTGTGTGCACACGTGGTTGGGGGCGGTTGGACCCACGTCGACGGGCGTGACCCCAGCTAGTCACTTGTTTGTGGTTACTTGTACGGTGTCTGCGCCTCGGGTAGGACCTACCACGTCAGGCGGTTCACCTGCGGTGCGGTGTAAGACGTCAGGGGACGCTACCGGCTGTGCTTCTAGTGGGTGGTACTCCTGTCGAGTACGGAGTGTCAGACTGTCAGTCGTGTGTTTCCGACCTTCGGGTTTGACGGTTCGACCGTTGAGTTTCGGTCTTCTCGTACCGTGGCACGTGTGTCGGTTTGCGTGCCGTAGGGTCTAGTTCTGTAGAGTACAGGGCTTTCCTTTCCGAGGTACTTTCCTACCGCTAGAGTAGTGGTTTCTCGTTTTTCGAGGTAGGGTTCGAGTGATCCCTACTGAGTCTTGTTCCGAGACTCATTCCCTGCGTGTTTTCACCGTGTTTCAGGTGAGACGCCACCTTCGGGGAGCGCGTCAGGAGCGCAGCGTGGTGCGGGTGCCCAGAGGTAGTGCCAGAGGTCAGAGCCGGGGGATGCCCCGTGTAGCTGTACTTTTCTTTCTTGTCACTGTACTAGTCGTGGACTACTGTTGCTGTTGTTGTTATTTTATTGTGGACCATGTAAATTGTTAATTTATTTCCTGCTTAACATTATAACTGTTTAATTTCTGCAATTATTTGTGATACTTGTGTAGTCTCCATACCATCCTTTTAACCCTTCCGAGTCTTCGGGCTCGTGGGTGGCGGTGCGAGTCTCGGGTTATCGGGCCTTCCCGGTAATCGGATTCTCGGGTCGTTAAAACACTCCTACAGCACGAGCACAACGAACTCCAAACTCTAGTCAGCACCACCTACAGCCATGCCCAAGATCTCACTGATCATCACCTAAAATGAAGGGTAAAAAATCATCTGAGTACGACGACTCAATAGGAACCCAATATAAGACTGCACTCCACCCCACCGTTACAATATACTTAAACTCATCTTGAAAACTGTCAACATGCATGTAAATCTAACTTTTGATGTTATATGAATATGTATAAGTGCAACTACTTAATTCAGGAGATAAATGAAGCAGAAAGATCTCGTAAGTTGATTGGAACTTAAATTTAGGTGGAACAGTAATGGAGGATACCACTATCCAAGGTTGTTGAGGCCAAGGAAGAACACTACGAACCTACATATGGCATCTACGATCAACATGGCAAAACATGAACTTGCAACATGTTTTCATATCATGAACTTGAAATTAACTTACAATAAAGATTTGTAAACTTGCATCAACCATAAGCTTAACAGTAAAGAGTTCACGATCTTATAGTTTATTATACTTTAACTTCTTCTACATTTTACGCACTTATAGAGTGTCATGCATGAAACATCTTGTAAGGAGCAGCTAACATGCAGAATAGTGGGTCAACAACTTGCACATGACTTGCATTCTTTTCATAATAATACTGTAATATAAAGCTCGTACCCATGTCATCCACATAGCAACCAGAGCAACTAGATATAAAAACATGAAAGATCAAAGCTAAAATAGTAGGACTATTATCCCGCAAGAAGCGAGCTCTCGTACTTGCATACCCACTCGACACCAATGCACCTCACAAAAGTGTGGTCCCTTCAAAGTCTCGGGACCAGAAGATCCCTGTCGATACAGAACCACTGCTTCCCTACGGCTATATAAAGAAGGTCACAGCAGCCTCCCAAGGTAAGAGAGAGGAATCCGATCAAGAAGAAAAAGACAATGGTGATTCCGCACTCAGCCCCCACTACCCCAGGGAGAAGCCTATCCTAGTCCTTAAGTCCAATTTCTCGAGTCACCATGAGAGTTCTCCTAGGAGATGCCACTCTTGCAAAGACCCTTTCGCCCTCTCGCCTTCGATCCCTCGTCACCGCTCCGACAAAGGATGGGCCCTATCCTCTCTTGAGAACCACCTCTTCGATATTCATGGCATCTTCTGACTTGAGTATCAGAGAGTTCTCTTGGGGAATGTCCACCCCAGTGAGAACTTACCTTGCAGGAAAGGAGTTCAACAAGGTTCTCTCAAGGCGTCCGCACCCCAAAGTCCCGGTGGAGGGAGTTCAACAAGGGTATCTCACATCCTCCCTGAGAAGGGCTGGATGCGGGGACTCTCTGTCTCCAACAACAGCAGTGCTTCGTCCACCAATGCTGAGGATGCCAGTGACCCCCTCTTATGGCGAGTCTTTCAGAGAGAGGTCTTTTGATCCCCGCTGTGGCGACTGCATCCTCAAGGGCATCCAGGGGGCCTCCTCCTGCGTTGTGCCTCCACCCACTTCCTCGACTCGGGGGCCTCACCACCACCTCCACTCAGCAACGCCCTATGCCGACTACTCCCTGTGGCGCCAACGTCATCAAAGACACCGCTTCCATCAACCCACGCTCCTTAAGGTCTCGGCCCCACACTCAGAGGAAGGTGCCGCCCCCGCCAACTTGGGACATCCTTCCGCAATTCCCATCTCCGGTGTTGCCACCCTCACCTGAGTCCAGGATGACAGTGAACTGCCACATCCTCTTCGCACACGGATGCCCACCTCTTGTGCGGGCGTCTGGCACTCTGGTAGCATCCCTGAGGGCCACTCCTCTTTCCCTTCCTCAAGTTCTATACACGAGCCTCGCTCTCCCCCCTTTCTCAAGCTCTATAAGCCCAGTCTACCTTGGTACTTCAATATTTTTACTTCTTCTTTGGAATGAAAGGTAAAAGCCGTGCCTAGTTGTCCAGCTTCCCCTCTGCGTCTCTCACCACAAGTCACCCTCCTCTGACTAAGGCAATATCTTCACCATTCTCTATGATAAAATTCCTATCCACCCAACAATCCGGGAAACTTGCGAGTTCTACACCGCTACAAGTTTACAGAGGATGCTACCTCTTGTATGACCCGTGCATCTTTGTCTATGAATATGCACTCAAATGGCCATTTGTTTGGTCAATGGTTGGAGCATATGCAGCTTCTTTCATGCCTTAATAGAGATATAGAAAGAGACAGCAGGTTTAACATAGTCAGGAACTTAATTCATGTTACATCCAGCAAGCTTCCTTGTTTGAGATGAGAAGAAATTTAACTAGGCTACAGCATTACATATTCTTCTTTCGATGTGGTGGATGTATTAAAAAGGTGTGTGAACTCTAATCTATTTCTGACTCAGCCTCACATGTTTCTCCATTAAGGGGCGGCCGTATCCCTTACAGTGCAAGGTTTGAATAATTCCTTCTGCATCAGATTCTCTTGTTACCTTGCAGTGGGATCTTGCAGCAAATTGCAGACCTGTTAACATGGCTGTTGCTTCCTTTACTATAATAATAGTTCAGGCACAGAGCTTTGTACATGGAGAGATCTGCTTCTTGTGATTTCTCCTTCCCTGATGAGCATCGCTCCAACTAAAGACGATGTTTTCCCTTCTGACCTCAGCTACGGTGGAGGCTTACACTTCTCTCAAATATCCTCTTTCCGTATGGCTTTCCATGTTGAATCCACAAAACCGCGGTGTTGAGATACAAGGGCCAACGTCATCAAAGACACCGCTTCCATCAGCCCACGCTCCTTAAGGTCTCGGCCCCACACTCAGAGGAAGGTGCCGCCCCCGCCAACTTGGGACATCCTTCCGCAATTCCCATCTTCGGTGCTGCCACCCTCACCCGAGTCCAGGATGACAGTGAGCTGCCACATCCTCTTCGCGCACGGCTGCCCGCCTCTTGTGCGGGCGTCTGGCACTCTGGTAGCGTCCCTGAGGGCCACTCCTCTTTCCCTTCCTCAAGTTCTATACACGAGCCTCGCTCTCCCCCCTTTCTCAAGCTCTATAAGCCCAGTCTACCTCGGTACTTCAATATTTTTACTTCTTCTTTGGAATGAAAGGTAAAAGCCGTCCCTAGTTGTCCAGCTTCCCCTCTGCGTCTCTCACCACAAGTCACCCTCCTCTGACTAAGGTAATATCTTCACCATTCTCTATGATAAAATTCATATCCACCCAACAATCCAGGAAACTTGCGAGTTCTACACCGCTACAAGTTTACAGAGGATGCTACCTCTTGTATGACCCGTGCATCTTTGTCTATGAATATGCACTCAAATGGCCATTTGTTTGGTCAATGGTTGGAGCATATGCAGCTTCTTTCATGCCTTAATAGAGATATAGAAAGAGACAGCAGGTTTAACATAGTCAGGAACTTAATTCATGTTACATCCAGCAAGCTTCCTTGTTTGAGATGAGAAGAAATTTAACTAGGCTACAGCATTACATATTCTTCTTTCGATGTGGTGGATGTATTAAAAAGGTGTGTGAGCTCTAATCTATTTCTGTCTCAGCCTCACATGTTTCTCCATTAAGGGGCGGCCGTATCCCTTACAGTGCAAGGTTTGAACAATTCCTTCTGCATCAGATTCTCTTGTTACCTTGCAGTGGGATCTTGCAGCAAATTGCAGACCTATTAACATGGCTGTTGCTTCCTTTACTATAATAATAGTTCAGGCACAGAGCTTTGTACATGGAGAGATCTGCTTCTTGTGATTTCTCCTTCCCTGATGAGCATCGCTCCAACTGAAGACGATGTTTTCCCTTCTGACCTCAGCTACGGTGGAGGCTTACACTTCTCTCAAATATCCTTTTTCCGTATGGCTTTCCATGTTGAATCCACAAAACCGCGGTGTTGAGATACAAGGGCCAACGTCATCAAAGACACCGCTTCCATCAGCCCACGCTCCTTAAGGTCTCGGCCCCACACTCAGAGGAAGGTGCCGCCCCCGCCAACTTGGGACATCCTTCCACAATTCCCATCTTCGGTGCTGCCACCCTCACCCGAGTCCAGGATGACAGTGAATTGCCACATCCTCTTCGCACAGGGCTGCCCGCCTCTTGTGCGGGCGTCTGGCACTCTGGTAGCATCCCTGAGGGCCACTCCTCTTTCCCTTCCTCAAGTTCTATACACGAGCCTCGCTCTCCCCCCTTTCTCAAGCTCTATAAGCCCAGTCTACCTCGGTACTTCAATATTTTTACTTCTTCTTTGGAATGAAAGGTAAAAGCCGTCCCTAGTTGTCCAGCCTCCCCTCTGCGTCTCTCACAACAAGTCACCCTCCTCTGACTAAGGCAATATCTTCACCATTCTCTATGATAAAATTCCTATCCACCCAACAATCTGGGAAACTTGCGAGTTCTACACCGCTACAAGTTTACAGAGGATGCTACCTCTTGTATGACCCGTGCATCTTTGTCTATGAATATGCACTCAAATGGCCATTTGTCTGGTGATGCGGGACGAGACCACGGACACGACAAGCTCGTGACTGTCCCTTAACGAGGGAAGCGTCGGACGTGCGCGGTTGGGAAACCGGCAGTGAGCTAGGGTGGTCGGCTCTCTCGTGTGCCTGGATCGGGTCACGGGACGGTCTCGCACTCTCTCGCAGCAGCGGTAATGAATAGATAAAGCGAGCTAGATATCCCTACACATGCTCTCTAGCAGTGGCATAAACAAATATATATGAAGTAAGCAAAATGCCGAGAAGGGAGCGAAAACGATACATCCACGCGCTCGGCGTGGGGAAGACGGACCCGGCCGAAACTCGTACTCCCGGGACAATTAATACACCATATTACAGCAAATGAATTACTGCCCACTCCATGCAGGGAGGTAAAGGGCTACACAAATGGGCCCGGGAGGACCAAATTCGGGTTGACGGGCGGCTTCTCGCGTCTCTTAGACAGCACCCGAGCTAGTGACGGTGGGGCCCACGTGCTGTCCGGAGGGGTCGAGTGGGACTCGGTGACACCGCTGTAGTAGGGACGCTTAGGGAAGCGTTCCCCGGGCTGGCGGCACGCTGGTTCGCCGGCCGGAGGCCGGGCGGCTCAGATCGGCACCTGTCGGAATAACCGGCCACGGACCTGCCGGTTCTGTTTTCCGGCGCGCGCTCCGGCGAGAACGGACGCTGCGATCAGCTCTGACGTCGGAATGTGACGAAACTGGCGCAGTTGGAAAGATGCTTCGCAGGGCTTCAACCCAAGGTGATTACAGAAAAATAATCAAGCATGTACTTCTGATTGGCGAATTTTGAAGATTGCTGTTGTACAGTGTCTGAACTCTCAGACTAGCAGGAAACTTTCCTGTGGATTGCCTTTGACTGTGAGGTAGACGTCCGAATCTGGGGTTGTGTTCTTCAGAAAAGTTGTGGGACATCAAGCTACAAAACCAGAACTATTTTGGGATCTGGATTTGGGGAAGGCTACGAATTGCTATGATTTTTGCACTAGCAGTGGGTCGGATCTGGAATCTGGCTGACAACACTGTAGCTGAGGAAGAACACGAATTTTTAAAAATAGATAGAAGGCTGATAAAAAATTAAGAAAATTTATGGAGGTAGAGGGTAATGGACAGGACTCCCAGTAAAATTAGGAGGGTTTGGACAAATCAAAAAGATGGCTGGAGGTGGGAAACACAGGGCTACTGTCACTGTAGACAGAGACATGACAGATTTGGGAATGATTAAAGACCGAAAATGTAAAAATAAAAACGATGAATTTTGGACCTGGAATTTTTTGTGGAGGAGGGGATAGAAGGTAGGAACACACCATAAAAATTTCAATCCACGAAGAGGCCGTGGCTGATAGCAGGATTTTCGTGAAGACACCTCTGTCCAGCAGGACAGAAAACCGAAGACGATTCTGTGGCGGCTCGAAGGCGGCACGAACGGCGGTGGCGGCGGCACAGATGATCACCGGAGATAGAGGGGAGGGGATAGAAGATAGAAATCACTCTAGAACTGGAGGTTGGAGGAGAGAAACCAGAGGGAGAGAGGAGGGGCTCAAGAACACTCTTGATTTTCCAACAATTTTCTCTTCATTTCTTCATTAATTTCTAATGACACTATACATAGGCTTATATAGAAAATGGCAAGGGGTGGGGGGCTGATAATTTCGTGAGAAATAGGCCATTTTCTTCCCCCATGTGGTCAAAACTCAAAATAAATAAATTACATATGGAGGGGGCACTCCTTTGACTAGGTAGGTAAGGTAGGTGGTCAACTTTGACATTTTACACCACTTGTCTCCCATGTGGTCAATTAGCATTCAAACCTTCTAGATGGCCACCTAGGATGGTTGACCAGCCCCACTTGGATGAGGTGGATCAATGGGGAAGGGGAGGGGGCCCCCCAGCTGGACCTACTACACATTTGCACAAAAACCCACACAATCTATGGGAATGACTCATTGGCTTATAAAGCCTTACATTTGTGTACATACTTTCCCAAGGATATAAACACAAACTAAAAGGACATAAATGTAAAAAAAAAAGTACATGCTCGGCGTCGATTCCCATCATTTGGTCAATGGTTGGAGCATATGCAACTTCTTTCATGCCTTAATAGAGATATAGAAAAAGACAGCAGGTTTAACATGGTCAGGAACTTAATTCATGTTACATCCAGCAAGTTTCCTTGTTTGAGATGAGAAGAAATTTAACTAGGCTACAGCATTACATATTCTTCTTTCGATGTGGTGGATGTATTAAAAAGGTGTGTGAGCTCTAATCTATTTCTGACTCAGCCTCACATGTTTCTCCATTAAGGGGTGGCCGTATCCCTTACAGTGCAAGGTTTGAACAATTCCTTCTGCATCAGATTCTCTTGTTACCTTGCAGTGGGATCTTGCAGCAAATTGCAGACCTGTTAACATGGCTGTTGCTTCCTTTACTATAATAATAGTTCAGGCACAGAGCTTTGTACATGGAGAGATCTGTTTCTTGTGATTTCTCCTTCCCTGATGAGCATCGCTCCAACTGAAGACGATGTTTTCCCTTCTGACCTCAGTTACGGTGGAGGCTTACACTTCTCTCAAATATCCTCTTTCCGTATGTGAGAGAAGTGGGTGAGACCCATATTTTTTTCTCCCCGATTTACTTACCCTGTTCCGATTTCAAAACGGCCCTAAGGGAATACAGCACAAAGATATTAGTTTCCTTTGAAGTGGGCGCCCTATTATATGTATTATCATGGGCATATATATAGTTCACCTAGTTTCGAGTTTAAATTGGGATTAAGCAGTGAGACTATGCGGCATGATTTATCTTAAATGCTTACATCCATATCGATCACCTAATTAATTAGAAAACTAAAATCATTAGGGCAGAGTTGGCATACTCGCGGGTCAAAGAGACTGGTCTCCCCGGTGGTTTCAATTATGTTGTATCTGCTTCTAGAATGATGGCTCCATCTGGGAGGAAATCATGGCATCAGATACCCTCAGATTCGCCCTATGACGTCATCCATTTAGTCCCACCTCTTTTTATTATACATAGGATGGATTTCCTGTTATCCGATAACATGAAACTTTTCTGTTACTTTTTTTTTTACTGACCGTTGGATCACTGAGATGTTGCATCTAATGACTCGAAACAATACGGAGAAGGCATTGATTACTATCAATGGAATATCTCTATTGGAGTAGAATGGCAGTTTTTCAAATGTTAAATAAGTAAACTTCAGTAGAGCCAACGGCAATGTGATTGAGTACATTTTGCGTCTTTTCACATGGTCGAGAGGTTACGTGTACGAATCTAAACATAGAGTAGGTGAGAAATTATTCGGGATGTGCAGTCCGCGTTGATTGTAAAAAGATAATATATCAATTAGTGATTCTACTAAGTCTTTAACTCAAAATGTCAAGTGCGTAGGTTGAGTCCTACACCGACCGCGCTAGATTTCAAATCACAAAAAAAAAATCAGTAGAATAATAGCCTAATCGGCACTTAAATGGTACCATATTCGAATGGAGTACTATACGGCACCCCCGAGGCCCAGTTTGAAAGATGGGTAAGGTTAAGGCATTCGAGCCCAGAGATTCGAAATATCTTACCTGGGATGGGATAGCAGCCTTGTGTGTGAGATGTGAATATGAGACCCACGTTTCTCTCTCATGAGATTAGATATACTATTCTAATATCAAACTGGGTCCAAGGGTATCACCAAAACTTTATTGTAGTTGCAAAAATATCCTATTGATCATGTACTAACTCATGACATGGAGGACCCAACCTGCCAACAACTCCCAAAGTTTGGAATGCCATGTCATCCAGTGTGTCTGTGTGATCCGGCGAGTTAATTGCCGCTGAAGCCACTTGAAGACCGCGTTAGTTGGGCTACGTGTGGTTTCTATCACCGTGTCCTACATCGTGGCCCAGTTAGGACCATATATGAGCGGGCCGGATGGAAACCAAACTCGGATGAACACAAGTTGGGCCATCTAAAGGAAGTGAACAGGCCGAGTTACCGGGCCTAACAGCCCCGCCCCTGAATGAAATAGGGATGTACTGACTAGGAACATCAGCAGTGAACCCGGCTTCTTTTGAGCATTATGAAGTCCACTAGCTAGTATGGTTGTAACCACAATCACATCATTCATCCTCATGGTTCTTCTAGACACAGATGATACGTTTTACCATCCCCATGATCTCGAAGTTATCTACTCTCAGTTAGTTGCTTAATATCCATGTCTTCTATAATCCATTAGTTTTCCCGAGGTAAAATGCTCTCTCTCTCTCTCTCTCTCTCTCTCTCATATTCACAAGATCATTCCACGGGAATCGTTGGCCCTCTTATTTGAGACACAAAAATTAGAACGTTTGATAATCACGCGTTAACTTGATAGGGTCACAAGTGTGTCGTTAGGCACAATGACGGTTAGTTTCAAGTCTAAATCACAACAAGAATAAAGAATTGTGAAACAAAGACGAGTTCAAGTCGAATCTACAGAGAGATTATGTGAAGTTGATTTGAAATTTTTGACTTAGAATAGATATGTACATATATATTTTTAAGATTTCTCATAAAAAGAAAAGATATGGTAGATCTGAAACTAAAGAGTAAATAGAACTCGCATCGACAAGTATGAAACTGAAATGCCTGCTCCAGATTATGCAATGTTGCTATCTGGGAATTCTAATCTGTCCGGAATGCCCCAGACGTGGAAGTCAGTCAGTCAGAAGATCTGAACCATGCCCTTGTCAACTGCAAGAAGGCAGTGGATCTGTAGAAGCAGGTAGCTTGTTTCTTGGGATGGGACTCAACACCAAAGGACCTTCAAGATCAGTGGCAACCAGCAACTAAGGCCAAGAAAGACAGGTTTACCTCTCCTCAGAGGGATGTGAGCTCTGGATTTGTTAACTGTGTTCGATTCCCCGTCACCTAAAAAAAAAAAAAAACCAGACAGCTTTAGCTCTGAATCACTGAAAGCCTTTATAGCAAACACTGGGAGTATGGAGAAGCAGAAATTTGTGGATCTTTGAATTATGCATCAGTCATACTCATGATTTGTGGAGAGAAGCGTTAGTTTCTACTGAGGTTCGCCAACTTGGGAATCCGACTCGTATTGTATACCTACTGATCCGGTCAAGTAACATGTTTGTGATCTTTTTTATATATAAAATTAAAACTTCTTGCACTACTTGAATTGTTTACCCTATATTTTAAGTTGTAGAATTATTATTCTGTCAAGCTAAAGTATGTATGAGTTTTTTTTCCTTTTTTTTGCAAAGATACTTTCCTTACAAATTTGTTATGGAATTGTCCCTCTTACTTTCATATTATTTTTAATAACCTCGCTGCATAGAAATACTTGCAAAAATATCTTGCCATCATCATCCATTCATATTCTGTTAAAATCTCTGCTGGTTAGCCTTTAACTAAATTTGAAAGCATTTTGTAGAGAAAAAAAAACTTTGTTAATAATAAGGTGGCTCAATCTGACATTCTAGTGGGATATGTTGATCTGTTTCAAGGCAGTTTGAGGAGATATCACAGTATGGAGCAAGATTTCTCACTCTCCTGGAAATCAAAGAATTTGTGGGAAGCACATTTTTGAAAATTTTTCATAAGAACATTCTTACCCTAGGTGATGGTACCTTTGACAGTGAGGGGTTCCACAACTTCTTCCACATTTGGCTTCCTGTAGATGAGGTTGGGGGCAGGCTGTATATGTTCTCTTAGGAGCCTATATGCTGATTTGGTGCTGAATTCCTCATCTTGAGACCACTTTCAAAGTGTTAAATCTTCTTCCTGCATGAAATTGTCCTTCAGGACAATTGCCCTAGCACTGTGATCTTGAAAATTTTCATGGATGATGTTTTTATTCCATGTGTTTGAGTTCAATAATTGGGAGACTTGTGAGGGAATGGGACATGAATACTAGGGGTTTAAAATAGGAGGCCCTTCTTGATCTGGAAATCCAACCGCAATTCCATATATTTTAGATACTTTGCACCCATTAACAATCCTCCAATATATATTACATGTCCTTAATTAGCCGTCGGTGGGGCGATGGCATGGGCAGCTACCTATAGACCAGATTCCAACCTTTTTAAAGGGTTCAGATATATTGTTAGTCTCTTAGGCATTTCATCGAATAAATGATGTCCCACATACCTTCTACCTTGCACACTAATAGAAGCTTCTTCCTCTGCTTATTTCTTGAGTTGATATGTAAATCTTACATCTCTTCGTGCAATAACAATCGGAAATTTCATAGCACTCTATATTATTTAATGATCATCTCAATGTTGACTGTCCATTGCTCGTGTCACTTATTTTGCTCTTCCTTTCTATAGATCTTTTTTTTCAGATCGGTACTTAGTGCATGCCGACCAGTGATTACCGTCCAATCAGATACTTGCTTTGAGCTACCCGTCCGTTGCTTGATACTAGTTGTCTAGGTTTGTTGGGTGCTCGCCGTCCGGTGCTCACCCATCATCAATTTGATCGTTGCCTGTGAGTGAAGATGAGACTACCCATTAAGTCAAGGGGAAGAGGAATGAAGAAAGGTTGGATGGGATAAGGGAAGGAAGAAGATAGCTTGTATTGTCTTCCTGACCAACTATGACACCCTCGGTCGGGGTTTAGAGTTCGAATGGACGGGAAGAGAAAGAAGAAGACAACCTTCATTCCTACACACGTACTTCTAAGGGCATTTTCGGTATGTCACAGTCAAATGGTCGTCAGAGCATATTCTTCCAAATATTTGTCTTCGACTTATGGCGGAGAGTCAGAGAGGTATAATCACAACAATACACCATATACAAAGGGTATTCTGAATAATACAATGAAAGTAGAGACATAAATGTAAATACTGTATTTTATAGGAATATATATATAAAGCATTTTTTTGTTTTAGATTTCTTAGACCGTCAGACAGATATGTGTCTTATACGGTAAGTTAAGAAGACAGTGAGTCTCACGTCACAAAAAGAATTAAAAAAAATTGACCTCGGTGTGGACTACGCATAACTCTTCCACACATATATGCTTGACCTTAACTCGTGTTATGGAATGAATTGTGAATATACCTGACATATTCCTTGAATAATGTCCAGCGTAGAAGTAAAGTCATCCGATATTTTGCCCCTTTCTTGTACCTTAACAATCGTAATCTTGCTCCTTCAAAACATTATGACCGTTTAATCTCTCTACTTGGGGATTAACCACCCTTGATTAACAAAAGGTCATGTTATCTTTTGACGGGCCGCTGCCCAAACATGTGCGCATATTTACATGCAACATAGTTTAGGTTATCGATTCACAGCTTAGAAGTCCGCATATTAGGAGGTGTGAGCCTAAGTGACTTCTAACGTCTCTCAAGCAGGGTTTGCTGTCTCGGCCCGACCCACACCGACCCGCACGACCCGACCCGACCCAGGCGGGCGCCGGGTCGCACGGGCTGTGGGTCGTGGCCGGGACGCAGTGGACCGCACGGTCCCGTGCGTCCCGCCGCGTACCGGAGCGGGTCGAGGCGGGCCCGGTGTGGTTCGTGCGGGACGGCGCGTACGTGCCGGGTCGCCCATATAGCGGGCCGGGGTGCGGGCGGGTCTGCCATCCGCAGCGGCTTGAAGGCGGTGGCCGGCAGGTGTGGGCGGTGCAGAGCGGCGGCGGACGACGGCGGACGGCACCGGGCGGCGGCGACGACCGGCGATCAGAGGTAGGTGCCCTAATTTTTTATTTTAGGGTGAGGAGGGGGGTGGGGGGTGACGACCGGCGATTGCACTGGCACCGCCGCCGGTGGGGGGCGGGGAGGGGGGGGGCGTCTGCACCTCCGGTGGGGGGCGGTGAGGGTGAGGGGAGGGGGGCGTCTGCACGGAGGGGGGGCGGTGAGGGTGAGGGGGGGGGCGTCTGCACGGAGGTGGGGGGCGGTGAGGGGAGGGGGGCGTCTGCACTGAGGGGGGGCGGTGAGGGTGAGGGGAGGGGGGCGTCTGCACGGAGGGGGGGCGTCTGCAAGGAGGTGGGGGGCGGTGAGGGTGAGGGGAGGGGGGCGTCTGCACGGAGGGGGGGCGGTGAGGGTGGGGGCGGTGAGGGTGAGGGGAGGGGGGCGTCTGCACGGAGGGCGGGCGGTGAGGGTGAGGGGGCGTCTGCACGGAGGTGGGGGGCGTCTGCACGGAGGGGGGCCGGTGAGGGTGAGGGGGGGGGGGGGGGGGGGGCGTCTGCACGGAGGTGGGGGGCGGTGAGGGTGAGGGGGGGGGGGGTGTTTATTTTTTTTAGTTTTTAAATTAAAAATATAGAAAAATATTTTATTATATTATTTAATATTAATAATAATATATTATTTAATTCATGTTATATAAGTAATATAATTTTTGTTTAATTGATGTTGTATAAATATCATATATTTGATGTATTATTTAATTCATTTTGTAGAATTAATATAAATAATATTTAATTCATATTGTAGATATAAATTTATTTTTTGATGTGTTATTCAATTCATGTTTAAATATTAGATTTAATTTAGATGTATTAAATTTTAAATTTAATCTTGTATGTTGTAGAAGTAATGATATTAATATCATTATTAGTTGTAGATGTAAAATATTTTTAAATATATAATGTATATTAGTTAATTTAATTGCATAATGTAAAAATATAATGTGTATGGATATAATTTTAATGTAAATATAAATTTAGTGTTTACTATTTTCTAAATAATTTTAAAGTTAATTTATATATATAATGTAAATTATTTAGAGATGTTTATAATTTATATGTGTCATGTAATTTAATTAGAGATGTAATTTTAAATATCTAATTAGTTATATTTTAAATATCTAATTATGTCATGTAAGTTCATGTATATGTATTAATTATAAATATTAACCTTATATGTTTGTTATAGAAATAATGATATTATTTTGAACTAAATTATATTAACATGTATTAAATATTGAATTTAGTCTTGCATGGTACGCAAATAATGAAATTATGTTCAATGTTAATTGTAGATGACAAATAATATATTTTCATAATTTAAATTTCTTAATTTTAGGCCTTAGCACTCTATGGCTCCTAAGGAACGAACAAGTGATATTGGGTGGTCACACGGAGTTTTATTGGATGGCAACCGTAGGTGTTGGCGTTGTAACTATTGTAAAATAGAACACCGGGGAGGAGGGGTGTCTCGGTTGAAGAAGCATTTGACAGGAGGAGCCGGGACAGGATACTCTGAGGTTGCTGGGTGTACCCATGTGTCTAGAGATGTGAAACTTGCAATGGCTAGGCACCTGCGTGAGAAGAGAGCTGAGATGCAAGAAAAGGAAAAAAAGAAGAAAAGGGATCAAGCGGCAGTGAGCGGGCGCCCAAGTGGCAGCAACGAGGAGGAATGTGCATGGACACCCAGTGACGAAGACGAACAAGCATGTACTGAGCAGGCTAATGTGTATGTCACTGTGAACGATCCATACGAAGCAGAGCTTCGTGAGGCATTACGTCAGAGCAGGGATGAGTCAAGACATCCCGAGGAGACTATAGTCCGTAGTCGCGAGGCCGCGAGGACCGGAGCATCAGGGAGTGGTGGTTCATCTACGACTCGACAATCACGAGGCATAAGGAGTTTATTGACTGGTGACTCGGGGACACAAAGAAAAAGGACACAATCGATCAACATTGAAGATGTGGAGCCCGGTGCACTATCCCGAGAGCATGGCAAGCAAACGAGGATGGTCGATGCGTATGGCCAGAAGGGACCTAAATGGAAACTTGGTCAGGCTGTTGCAAAATGGTGGCACCACGCGGGTCTGCCTTTCAATGCAGCCAATAGCCCTTACTACAAGCCAATATTTCAGGAAGCACAGGTCCTTGGGCTACATGTGCAGCCACCTACAGCGAGAGAATTGGCTGGCGTATACCTTGATGAACAAGTTGCTGAGATCAAGAGTTACATTGACTCATTCAAGCAGAAATGGACAAAGTACGGAGTCACACTGATGTGTGATGGATGGTCAAGTACCAGAAAATCTAGCCTGATCAACTTCCTTGTTTATTGTGACAGACAGGTATTCTTTCACAAATCAGTGGATGCGTCTGGTCAAATTCACAGTCACCAATATATTTTGTCATTGATGGAGCAAGTGGTGACTGAGATTGGGGAGGAGTACATTGTACAAGTGGTGACTGATAATGGGTCGAACTATAAGAAGGCTGGGGAGGAGCTAATGAAGAAAAAACGGCACATTTTCTGGACCCCTTGTGCAGCACATTGTGTAGATCTGATGCTGAAGGAGATTGGGCAGCTTCGTATGGTAAAATCTGTGGTCGAGGTGGCACAAAAAATCACGAAATATATCTACAACCACACACTTGTATTGGCATGGATGAGGGAGCACTGTGGCGGCGAACTGTTGAGGCCTGGCATCACACGATTTGCCACCAACTACATCGCATTGCAGAGCCTATTGAAGCACAAGGATGGGTTGAAGCAAATGTTTAGAGGTGAGACCTGGCTGAGTTCCTCTTTTGCTGCTTCACGTGAAGGGGCGGAGGTCGAGGGGATTGTCAACACCTCGAATTTTTGAGAACGAGTGAAGGTATTAGTGTCATTGATAGAGTCACTGTATGAGGTTATACGATGCGTGGATGGGGATAGAGTACCAACCATGGGGTTGGTGTACAGCAAAATAGAAGCAGCCAAGCGGAAGATCCTTACAACGTCCAAAAAATATGGACCCACCATTCTAGAGATTGTGGAGGACAGATGGGACAGACAAATGAGCCGCGATCTTCACATGGCAGGTAAACACTTACATTCTCGTCCAATCAATGAGCTGTGATTTTCAGTTGATACTAATATGTAATTCATTGTCTTACGATTGCAGCGTACTATCTATATCCGGCCTTCCAATATGCTCGGGCCCTTGCTTATGACGATACGTTGATAGAATCGGTCAACATTGTGGTAGATCGATTGTCTTTCACCCCAACAGATGCTGCTGATGCGTTGAATGAGGTATACTTGGATATTTTAACATTGACAATATTAAATGAAATATACACTTCATATTTTTTGATAATGCAGATGAAAATATTTAGAGAGGGAATTGGTTCATTTGCGACACCTAATGCCATGGCCAGTCGTGATAGACTCGACCCAGGTAATGTTCCTTCACAATGTACCTTCTATGTCTCGAGAAGTACTGGGAGAACTATTCAGGTTCAATGCGCTATGAAGACTATCTGTCCTATCTGCGGACCACATTTAATGTCAGATTGTTTGGAGATGGGCACTGGCCCAGTTTGGGTCCATAGTCTTTATTAGTATGTATCATTTGGTTACATTTATAACTAACTAATAATTAATTACAGATTTCTTCATATATAGAGTTCTGTACTTGTCATTGAAATCACTAATGTAAACTTTTACATCATTTGCAGGTCATCATGGACGGACGACGTCACCCTGCGTGGGAGCATGGATACTCTGTTGAGGGTGATGGACATGTGCACTGTAGATACTGCGAACATCGTGTCACCGGCATACACAGGTTTGCGGAGCACCTTGCGGGAGTGAGACGAGATGTTCGTGCATGCGATCGAGTTCCGGGAGATGTTCGACATTCCTTTCGGACACAGTTACAGGATAGATACGGTTCTCGTAGCACACCGAGGACATCTTCTTCTACGTCCCGGGTACCTCCACCACGAGCACAGGGCGGAGCAGGATCTTCCTCCACATCTAGAGTTCGAGCAGCACCAGCACCAGCACCAGCACCAGTCGCACATGATAGAATTGAAGCTATCGATGTAATGATGACTTTTTTTACAGATTTTCATGTACCCTCCACCGCAGCACACGGCCCATCATTTGTGCAAATGGTTACATATTTTCAGTCCCACCCACATGTACCTCCACCCACTAGGATAGAGTTAGATTATACGGGTGATCAGTCTCATGTATCTGATGATGAGTTTTGGGATTCGGGCTTCACTGATGATGAGGATTAGTGAGTTTTGGGATTCGGGTTGCACAGATGAGGAGGATAAGTGAGTTTTGGGATTCGGGCTTCACACATGGACGAGAATTAGTGAGTTTTTATATTTTATACTTCATGAATGAATGCCATTATTATATCGCTGTTTCCTTTTACATATTTAGTAATTGAAATAAATTTTTATGTATTATATATAATAGGATGTTTAATTAAGCAGTGTAATATGTAATTTTTATATAATTTATTATGTATAATGTAGCATGGATCTATTATCATAAATAAACTCTACATTCTAATATTTTTAAATATATATAACATTTAATCTTTCAAAATAAATTTATTAAAAATTTTAAAAAAAATTCACAAAAAATCGCGTCGAGAGCCAAAGGGGCAGATCGGGTCGCTGTGCGACCCGCTCGACCCGACCTATCCCGCGCCGAGACCGGGTCGGCCGGGTCAACAAACCCTGCTCTCAAGAGACATTTTTCGCAGACGTAGAGTCGCATTTTTTGGAACATCAGTCATTTTTAAATCTCTCACTTCACTACCGATATCTCCCTTAATCAAAAAAACAAAAATCACAGCTTAGAAGGTTATTTACATAATTAGCTTTTTTATCAGGGATATACATAAACAAAACCAAGAGTCAGAGGACGACCTGAGATGCGGCCACCACGTCCGTTGGATCCGCGGGATGGATCCAACGGCGCTTGTAGGCAGGACTTCGACTCGCGACGGTCGCCTTGAAAACCGAGTTTCACGGTGGGGTCCACTTCAAATCACTCGATCTGAGGCGGCATTCCACGCCCCTCCACCGCGTGCGGGCACGCGACACGCGGGCACTTAACTATGGGTCTCCCCGCCGTCTTTTTTGGAGGCGATCAAACCGTCCCCCGACACGTGGCGACGTACTTAATGGATAAGATGATGCCCTGCACGTGCCCCGCACGGTAACCACACCGATCACGTGACATTCCCCACGCTCTCATCCTCCGTTTGATTTGGTTGTGTTGGGTCTGAGAGGATAACGTTCTTTTCGACGGTGAAATAAAGAAAAGAGTGAAGCGTTGTTCTCTCTCTCTCTCTCTCTCTCTCTCTCTCTCTCTCTCCCACACACACACACGCACTAGTAAAAAAAACGCTTTTGGACGGTGAAATAAAGAAAAGAGTGAAGCATTGTTCTCTCTCTCTCTGCACTAGTAAAAAAAAAAAGGAGTGAGTGAGTGAGTGAGCATGGCAGGAACGTGGAGACGTGATGATGAAAGGCCTGTCGGGGTTTGAACTTTGAACGCTAGACAGAGACGAGGGCATCAGGAGAGAGTAGCTGAGACACGAGAAGTCCCCCGCTGATCCTGCCGCACAAGCCCTCAGCTCAACCACTACCTCACTCTCTGTCCGCTCCCTCCTCACCCCCACCGTAATAATAAGTCGTCAAAGCATACAACATTAGACAACAGAGTCTTTATTATAAGGTTGGGGAGGCAGAGGCACAGACAGGGCGAGGGCACATGTGCCTGTTGAAAGATGATGCACAGATGGAGAATTTTTATAGTTATTCACTTTTAGACTGCTATAATATATACCATATTAGACATCTGCCCCCTTGATATAATTATTTATTTATTAACCTCTAGAATCTTCTAATCTTCGGTAAAAAAAATTCCTAAGGTTAACTACCATCTAAAAAATAAAATATTCAACAGAATATTACTTCTCTTCGCCGTCATTATTTTTCTCTATTTTACCTCTCTCTCTCTCTCTCTCTCTCTCTCTCCTAAAGGGGAGACACGGCAACGAATGGGGATGCTCGGTGGTAACAACGACAGTACCAAGATCGGACCACTCTCCATGCCCCTTCCGACGGCCCCATCCCCTCTCTCTTGTTGTCCCGTCCTGACACACACACACTCTCTCTCTCTCCCTACATCTCTCTTTACCCCCAACCCCGGTGCTCCCTTCGGCATCCTTATCCCACCTTCTCATTCTTCGTCATCTTCTTCTCCATTTACCACCGCCACCCCTACCTCCGCGAGCCCACCTCGGCCACCACCTTCCTCCCTGTCACGAACCTCACACCCCCTGGAACACTAGTCCCACTCGGCCACGGTTCCATGCCCTCCCTTTCATTGATGTGCTATCAATGGGACTACCTTCCTCCTCCCTTTTCCACCCCCACTGGAAAGTACCACCACCCTAATTCAGCGAGAGCATTGCACCCTTTGCCACTCTATGCCCCTCGCCATTCCCCTGCTTGCCATAGCCGCCGGCATCACTCCCTTCCCTCTGTTCGTTGTTGCACCGGAGGGGGTCTACCACCCCATGGCCATCTGCCTGCACCACTCTGCCCGCTAGCGCTCAGGACCCTCAACCACAGTGCCCATGCTGCCGCCACCCCTGCCCATGTCAGTCACCACCCTCGGTCGTTGCAAGTCCCACATGTAGGGTAGCCGCTGTCGCGACACCCATGCTGGTCCGGCATTGCGTTCATTGACCGTTGTCAATCCATGTGGTGTCTCTAGAGTTGCGTCGCCGACTGTAACCACCCGGGCACCACTTGCCACAGTAGCTCTGCTGACGCTACCAGCGCCCAACTTCGCGTGCAACTGCCAACCTTGATCTTGTGACTGACTGTCTATGAACTTTTTGGCTAGAGATGAGGTCGGAGAGAAAGGAGAGGTCCCTTCTCTCTCTCCCCCCTCCCCCATCAAGATGACTATGCCCCCTTGCGCCTCTCTCTCACTCTCCATTCTCTCACAGGTCGCCCCCTCTCTCACAACCTCCCCTCCTCCTATTTTCTCTCTCTCCCTCTCCCTCTCCCTTTCTCTCTCTCTCTCACCCCCCATCCATACAACATTGCATCGTTGATGCCGATGTGTGATTGTCGGCATTAGATGGGTCTCCCTCTCTCTCTCTCTCCCTCTCTCTCTATGTGTGTGTGGGTTAACCAAGAGTTTTTGGTCTTTTCCTCCTCCTGGGTTAAATTAGATCATGGTCAGGTTAAGTTAACCTGACTTTTTCAGACAGAGACAGACAGTAGGGGCTTTTTCCTATAACAGAGAAGCATTTGGTGGCTTATAAATAAGTAGCGAGATTTGAGGGACTTATTCCTAATTTTGATTTTTTATAGGGGCTTATTCTTAAAAAAGCATAATTTTTATTAGATCTAATCACAAAATTAAAGAGAATCAAATGAACAAGAAAAGTAAACTCGGGTCGAAGTGTGTAATCATTTTTTTAGAGTCATTAATTCTGCCCTTTCTCCAGTACAAATATGTTTCATGACAAAACTTCTCTCATGATATGACGACACAGACCAGTGACGACATGAAGATGCTCTCCAACTCACATTGTCAAGGGTGAACACTCCTGTGCCTACAGGCTCTTACGAGGAAGAAGAAGAAGACCAAGAGAGAGACGTAAGAGAGAGAGAGATTTATATATATAATTGTCCGGTGAGAAGAAACCCTAGAGCCGTGACTCATAAAAAATCTACTCTCTTCATGTATCCCCTAGGGAAGTGACCCTTTACCGAGTCACATCTCTATTTGTTCAAGGAGAGGAATCCGAAGAGGCACGGAGAGAATCTAAGAGATGTTTAGTTAAAATGGTCAAAAATAAAATATATGACAAGAATCTCATGCGCGCCACGACATCAGCAAAATAAGGCAATATGTGCACATGTGAGAAAGAGCATAAGGCATGTAGCAGTGTAGAACTCACAAGCTTCCCAGACCGTAAGATGGCCAGGGATTTTGTCACAAGGATCGGTGAGATCCCACCCTAGTCAGAGGAGGGTGACCCATAGTGAGGGAGGGAGAGAGGGAGTTGGATAGCTAGGGACACTATGGATGACTTTTTGCCTTTCATTCCAAAAAAGAAGAAAAATACAAGAGTCCCCAAGCGTGCTAGGCTTATAGAGTCTGAGAAAGAGAGGAGAGGCTTGTGTACAGAGCCGGAGAAAGGGAGAGAGAAGTGGCCCCCGGAGACGCTACTAGAGCGCCGGACTTTTGCACGAGAAGTGGGAGGCCACTCGCGAAGAGGCGGTGGGAGTTCATTATCCTCCTAGACTCGAGAGACGGTGACGACACCGAAGACAGGAATTGGGGAAGGATGCTTGAGGCTCATAGGAGTGGCGCCTTCGTCCGAGCACGGGGCTAAGACCTTGAGGAGGGTGGGCAGATAGGATTGGTGTCTTTGATGGTAACGATGCCAAGGGGAGCGGTCGGCGTGGAGCGACGTTAAGCGGAGGCGGTAGTGAGGCCCCGAGTCAGGGGCACAAGTGGAGGCACAACGCTAGAGGAGGGCCCCCTTGGATGTCCATGGAGTTGTGGCCAGCCCCGGCCGCTATCTAAAGATCTTGCTCTGAAAGGCTCGTCGGGAGAGGGGGTCATCGGCATCCTCAGTGTTGGTGAACGAAGCCGTGTAGTCATTGGAGACAAATAAGTCACCACATTCAGATCTTCTCAGGGAGGATGTGAGAGACCCTTGTTGAACTCCCTCCCCTAGGCCTTCGGGGTGTAGATGCTTTGAGAGAACCTTATTGAACTTATTTCTTGTAACGAAAGTTCTCCCCGGGGAAGGCGTTCCTTGGGACGACCCTCTGACGCTCAAGTCAAGAGATATCATGAACATGTAGGAGGGGATTCTTGAGAGGGGATGGCCCTCTGGCTTTGGTGCGGTGTGGACGCACTTTTTTTATTTAACAATTATCTTGTTCGTTCGTTGGTTTATTACGTGCGTGGGCGTGCCAGTCACCGAAGTGACGATTTATTCGGGCTCCGAAGAGCCCATGGTGCGCTCGAATCTGACTTCGTCAGACGATTGTGTGGTTTGTGTGTGGACCGAATCCCGTCGCGCCGTAAAGGTCACGACGTCATTTACATCCCCCATACGAGGGAACACCCTTGCTTAATTACCGAAATTAGGGGCCCCGTGGCCGAAAAGGATAATACTAATTGTGCGAGAGAGATAAGAATAAATCACACCGAGAGCTGTATTCAGACCACAAACCATTGGTCATGTAGGTCGCTCGTGGACCTTTTCATATTCGGACACGGGTCCGTGACGGAGATGCAATGAGAAAACCGGGGCGAATCCATTCAAATATCTGCCGAGCGTATGGCAATTTTAATGATGGTTCGGAAGGCGTCCAAAACGAGAAACGAATCCGGTCCGATTAAGATGTCGGCCCGCGACTAAGTCAGAGCTCGGCCATATCGGGATGGCTCCCGAGACTCGGGCTTGACCCGAAAGGGCGGCATGGTTGTTCCCTTTTGCCCCGAATCACGGGAAGGGATAGGGGCTGCCATGCGGGCCCTGGCGTCTTTTATCGGAGGTTTTGTTAGTTATACGTTCTGGGACTTCCGATTTGCCGTTACCTCTTTATACATTCATTCCGGACGACTTCTCTTCTTTTATTCATGAGCGTTCCCGTTGTTGTTATTTGTTTATTATTTATCCCCCCTTTTTTTATTGACCCCTCCCGCCTCTTTTATTATGATTAATATTATACATTTGGAGTCCTTGTAATTAGCGTAATTTTCAATGATTTATTTGCTATTTGTTAGGGCCATTATTGCGTTGCGTATGCATATATGTATAGCGTACCGGCCCAGGGAGTGTACCGCTCGGGCAGGGAGCGTGCCGGCGAGGGGAAACAGGGCGTACCGCTGAGGGTTAAAGGGGCGTGCTGCTGGGGCTAAAGGGGGGTGTACCGCTGAGGGTTCAAGAGTGTGCCGCTGGGGCTTAAGGGTGTACCGCTGAAGGTCCAAAGAGTGTGCCGCTGGAAGGTGGTTAGAGTGTGTCGTTGAAGGCTGCAACGGTGAGGACCAGAAGAGGCGTACCGGCAAAGGGGTGAAGTCATGAGAATATGCCGGAGAAAGGATCGGATGAGCAGGCCATTGGGAGACGATTAGAATGCACCGTTGGAGGGCCAATCGGGGCGCGGTGATGGAGGTCCGGTCGATCTTCAATCAATTTTTTTATCTTAAGGCTTTTCTTTTCTTCTTATTTGATTTGTACATAGCTTTATATAAACCCCCCCCCCCTGCTTCGGTGCCTCTACCGTCAATCGGAAGTCCGGGCTGCCGGGCAGTCAATCAATTCGGTTCAGCGCTCGTTGTTGTGCCGGCAATGATCTGATTAGTTGGAAGGCTTCATTAATTATTCTATTCGTTTGTTGCTTCCTTTTGCCTCTTTTAATGTTTTGTTATTTTCTCACAAAAAAATTCGGCAGCATCTCCCCTTGACCCGGGGCGTAAGGGAGATAAAGGGAACACGCCCACATGGAGTGGCGGAACCCGACAACTGGAGATGGGCCCCCGGGGGAGCAACACCTTTATAGAACCTCGGAAAATGTGAAGGAAGGGGCTCGGAGGCGAGGCCAAGGAGTGGGCTGCTGAGAGGCTGAGGGTGTGCCGCTGAAGGCCATAAGGTGTACCGGCCAAAGGCCAATCGGGGCGTGCCGGCCAAGGAGTGTGCCGGCCAAGGGTGAGAGAATGTGTGTGCCGCTGAGGGCAGAAAGGGGGTGTGCCGGCCAAAGAGTGTGCCGGCCAAGGTTAGAGGCGTGTGCCGGCCAAGAATAGCTGAGGTGTGCCGCTGAGGGCCAAGACTGGTGTGCCGGCCAGGGGCCGGAGAGGTGCATCGCTGGAGAGTCAGAGGGGATTGAGTATGTGGGCTGGGAAATCTGCAGGCTATTCAGGAGCATGGGAGAGGGATTCAAGGCCGGGGGAGAAGCCACTTAGCTGCTGTATATTAGGAGAGAGGGTGAGGGTCTCCCTCCTTCCTAAACCGGTGGGCATAGCAGAGGGCCACGGAAGGGATCGAAGGGCCTATAAGGCTAAGGATCGTGGGAGGACGGTCATATAGACACGGAGGCCCCAAGAACACCAGAGAAATGGGGAGACGGAGGGAAGAACGGACAACTCGTTGGAAACCGTGAGGACTAGCATAAGCCAACGAAATCAAAGAGAAAGCCCAAGAGGGACAACTTTCATTCATGGGAATCGAGAGGGCACGGCCCTATATACATATCATAGCAGAAAAGAATGCTAAAGATGATGCCATGGCCAAGAAAGGGGAAAAGGCCCCACAAAAGAAAAGAAGACATAAAAGGAAGAGGAGGAACGGAGGGCAGGAGGGAGGCCAGCCGCCCCTAACTCTTTCCCCATTACATCGAACCCTCTCTCCCTTACTCTTGCTCCCTTCCGGTGGTGGTGGTCGTCGGAGGAAGCTCCCGGCAGGGAGGGAGCCTCTTCTTCTTCTTCTCTCTTCTTCTCTTTTCTTCTCCGTCTGTGTGTCTGTCCGTCTGCCTCTTGTCTTCTCCCCCGCTCTCCCCCCGCTTCGGAACGAAGGGGAGGGTTTTTATACCCCGGACCGCGGGAGTCTTCGTGCAGGAGCGTCGAAGCGGGAAGTGGCCCGTGATCATGAGGTTTGACCTGCCTATCCTGGCTGTCAATGGACTAGGCCACGTGGCCCAACGATCGGCTGTCACTTCAGACGGCTCCACTGCGCGCCAAGGATGCGTAGGGCATGGGCCTCACGTCGGCCATTGAAAGTGCCTCACGCTGTGCCGTTGAAGGGCTGAACACGGTTGCCGCTGTAGTGCCGAAAGGGCGTACCGCTGGAACCCCGGATGGGCGTGCCGCTGAACGGCCTGAAGGGCGTTCCGCTGGGGACCCTGCAGGGTGTACCGCCGAAGACCCCCAGGGGGCGTGCCGTTGAGGACCCCCCCTGGGGGGTGTGCCGTTGAAGACCCCAAGGGGTGTGCCGGTGAACCCCGAAGGGGTGTGCCGTTGAACCCCCATAGGGGTGTGCCGGCGAGCGCCCAAAGGGGCTGTGCCGGTGAAGGCCGCGGCAGGGTGTGCCGCTGAAGGGAGCGCGCCGCTGAACCCCCATGGGGGTGTGCCGGCGAGCGCCCAAAGGGGCTGTACCGGTGAAGGCCGCGGCAGGGTGTGCCGCTGAAGGGAGCGTGCCGCTGGAGGGTTCTGCCAGGGCGTGCCGTTGAAGCCTCAACTGGGCGTGCCGCTGAAGGGCTAAATGGGCGATTTTGAGCCCATTGCGAGCATGAGTTGTGGCCCATTTGATTTTCTTCGAGGCCCACAGGCTGTGGGGCCCTTTCATGCTTGTTTTCTCCGGGGTTTCTTCACTCGGCGCCGTTGTCGATGCTGGGCCGAGCATGACATTTGGATGTGCGATTTTCGATGTCCACAAATGCCCCCCACCCACAGGTATCGCAGGCGAAGGATGAGCCAGGCGGTGCCCGCGGGTGTCTTCGTCTCTTCTCTCTTTGTCGATGCCGACGAGTCGTCGAGAGCTGACCTGGTTTGTTGTTTGTTGGTCTCTTTGTCAGTACCGACGTGGCGTCGGGAACTGAAATAGTATGTCGGTCTCTTAGTCTCTTCATCAGTGCCGACGAGGTGTCGGAACTGAAGCAGTATGTTGTCTCTTTGTCTTTTCACCAGAGCCGACGGGGCGTCGGGAACTGGCATGATATGTTGGTCTCTTGGTCTCTTTGCCAGTGCCGACAGGATGCCGGGGACTGACATGCTTTGTTGATCTCTTAGTCTCTTCATCAGTGCCGACAGGGTGCCGGGGACTGAAGCAGTTTGTTGGTCTTTTAGTCTCTTGATCTCTTCGTCAGTGCCGATAGGATGCCCGGAACTGACCTGGTTTGTTGATCTCTTAGTCTCTTGGTCTCTTCGTCAGCGCTGACAGGGTGCCGGGGACTGACATGCTTTGTTGATCTTCTTAGTCTCTTCATCAGTGCCGACAGGATGCCGGGGACTGAAGCAGTTTGTTGTCTTTTTGTTTCTTTGCCAGTGCCGACAGGATGCCGGGAACTGACCCGGTCCCTTGGTCTCTTCTCTTTCTCTTCCTTTTTTGTGTACCACATTACCGATACAAGCGCCCTTTCGGGTTTTTGCCGGTACCGGCCCCCTCTCGCTTTTGCCCACGCGCCCTCTCGGGTTTTCACGTGGCGGGGTACCCAATTTTACCTGTGGCGCCCCTTCGGGTTTTCGCCACAGCCGGGTTGTTGCCATTTTTACCCTTTGCCCCTACGTAGGGGAAAGTCCGGCGGGGTATCTCTATTTTTAACCCCATTTTATTTTCTCTTTTTTTTGACGAGTGAGGGACGTGCGCGTGTAGGCTAGGGCACGAGGCCTTGCGCCGGAAGATAAGGTGCACTCGTTGGCAAGAATAGAATGCCAACGCAACGGGAGAATTCGTGCCATTCGGACGTAAAGTCCGCAATGGCCATATTGTGCGGAGTGGGTGGCTAGGGCACGGGGCCTTGCGCCGGAATGGGACTTATTCGTTGGCAAGAAGGTAATGCCAGCGCAAGGGTAGAGATTCTGCCAATCCAGGCGTAAGGCCCGTGATGGCGATATTGTATGGCGTGGGTGGTAGCTGGGGCCCGAGGCGATGTGCCAGAGACGGGCTTGTTTTGGTGGTCGGGTAGTGACACTATGACAAGGATAGAGCCACAGAGGTAGAGTCGTCTTTGCTAGTGTGGACGTTCGTCTGGCTGGGATCGTGGGGATGGAATGTCTTCCCCGGGGGCATTTATTATTGTGTGCTGTCGACTTACTCCTCCGCGTATGTGAGCGGATGGATATGTACACGTGTGTACATATATGGGTATATATATATATGTATTTATTTAATATATATATTACATATATTTACTTTCTTTTTGCTTTCCCTCCCTTTATTTTCTTCTTTTATTTTCTCCTTCTATTTCCCTCCTTTCTCTTCCCTTTTTCTTTATTCCCTTTGTCTCTCCTTCTATTTTTTTCTTCCTTTTCTTCTTCTTCTTCTCTTTTTTTTGTATTTTCTCCCCCCCCCTTTTATTTCTTTTATTTTCCCCCCCCCTCTATTTTTTTCTTCTCTTCTTATTCCCCCTCCTTTTTTCTTTTTTTTTTCTTCTCTTTTTCTCTCTCTTTTTTTTTATAAATAGGGGGGCAGGGTGCTTCGAACGGTCACTCCGTTCGAATTCCCCCCCCCTTTCTTCCCTCTTTCTCTCTCTTTGGCGACCGAGCGGACGGCCCTCCCCCCCGTCCCTCTCCTCTTCTTCTCCTCCGAGCGCGACTGTCGCCGCTGCCGTCGTCGTCATCTCTTTCGTTGCCGGGGTGAGAAGACGGCCACGGAGGGGTTCCCCCCCTCTCTATCTTTCTCTCTTCCTCCCCCTTTTCTTTCTTCACCGCGGACGGCGGCCGGGGCCCTTGTCTCCTCCGTCTCCCTCTCCCTATCTCTTCCCTTCCTGTCTCCTTCTCTTCTCCCCCCCCCCCCCCCGTTCTTCTTCTTCTCTTTTCCCCTTCTCTTTTCCTGCTACCGCCGGAGGGGCTCGACCAGTGCCGCGGGGCGTTCGCGGAGTGCGCCGGAGAGAGGGCGTGTCGGGGAGGAGCCCTAAGGGCGTGTCGAGGAGGAGCCCTAAGCACGTGCCGGGGAGGCGCTTCCGGAGTGTGCCGGAAAAGCCAGCTCCAGGGGTGTGCCGGGGAGGGATTTGATGAGTGAGTGCCGGGGAGGACGCCATGGGGCGTACAGGGCACCGCGGGGCACGAGTGTGCCGGGGAGCGGTGAGCCCGAGCCTGCCGGTGAAGCGGGCACCAAGTGTGCCGGGGAGGAAACCCGTCTAGGTGTGCCGGGGAACTGGCCGAGAGGTGTACCGGCGAAGCCCTCGGGGGCGTGCCGGCGAAGGCTGTGTGGGGTGTACCGGGGAGCACACGAAAGGGGGCTGTGCCGGTGAGGGCCGCTGCAGAGTGTGCCGGGGAAGGCACTGAGCAGCGTACCGGTGAAGAGGCTTTAAGCCAAGGGGAGAAGACTTTTGCTTGGCGGACTTCTGGTGTTGCCTCTCGGGGCCCACCATGCTTTGTTGGGGCCGTCACTCCTTGTGGACGCGCACCCGTGTTTTCCCCTTACGCCTCTGGCCTAGGGGAAACTCTGTCGAAATTTCGTCAGAAATTGGCAATATTTTGTTCATTTGACTTGTAGTAAAGCCCCTTTACAGTCTTTCACTCCCTTTTGCATGTGGCTTATTCTGATCTTCTATTTGTGTATCTTTGCAGATAAATGGCTGCCCCAAGTGGTTCCTCGGCTCCTGCTGCTGCTATTGGTGCTGATCTTATCCCACGGGGCCCGGTACCAGCAGTTACCTGGTTAAATGTAGAGGACTTGGATCGGGAGCATGCAGAAATAGCCGCTTTGGCAGAGTCATCTGAGTCTGACGGGGAGACCATGGACTTCTAGAGGCTTGCCAGAGTTGACAGCGGCTTCGCATTTGACCGGGTCACCGAGGAGTACAGGAAGGACTTCCCGAAGGACAGACACCTGGTTCGATTTCTGAAGCATTTTCGCTCGCGGGAAGGACGAGACTTCCGGGTCGTGAAGAAGGCCGAGCAAGCTATATTGCAGGCCCGGGATAGCTTGTTGTACAGCATCCCCCGGAGTATTCCGATGTACCTGGTGGGAGAAGCCCGGGAGTGGAAGCCAGTTCTGGGGATCGAGGGGGTGCTGCCGACCGAAGACAAGCTGGTACGGGCGCCTCAGTTTACTCCGGCAAGATGGGACCTGTCTGCCGGAAAGGTGCACAACGAGGCGCCTCGATTCGGCCTATTCTTGGCTCCCTTGAAGTGGGGCTATAGAGAAGAGCCGTTCATCTTGGACTGTTTGGCCATCAGATTCAAGTACGAGCTGTCACTGGGCTGGTTTGGGGAGCTGAAGCTTCAGGATGCACACAGCTTCCGGGAGAGGGCGGTGGAGTTTACGGAGCACGTGCTGTTCAACTATGCTCCGCTGCTGGTTCGGGTCGGTGTTTATCATAGCGTGTACGCTTCCCGGTATGGCTACCCCATCTCCAAGGGTCTCTGCTGCGGCATGATAGAGGTATTCAGCGCGGAGACCAATACCTTCTACACGGCAGAGGGCGAGACTTCACTTGATTTGTGGAGTCTCAGTCAGCTGAGTGGCTTGCCTATTGATGGGGAGCCCTATGAAGAAGTATGCCTCCCCGACTTGATCAAGGATGAGACCAACGGGGATGGTTATTATTCTCTGGGGTATTCATATCGGTACCTCATGAAGGCGTACCGGGAGCTGTACCAGGCATCGCACAAGGGGAAACAGCCCGCCCGCGGGGACAGGAAGAGGGTGCGCATGCCCCTGTGGCTGGAGTATTTCTTCGACGGGCCGAAGCGGTACGAGGAGTTCCCCTGCGTCGGTACTGCCGTGGCTCCCAAGAAACGCGCGAAGCCGAAGCTCGACGTGAAGATCCCGTCCAGAGGGCGTCGGAGCGGGCCTAACCCGATGGGCTTGGACCCCCAGACCCACTGCGCCGCTTACCTTGCGTACTGGCTGTGCTCATTTGCCATGCCGTACGGCGACGAGACAGTGATTCGGCCGGATGACATCTACCCGGCATGTCAAATGGCGTGGGGTATCAGGCTGTCGCTGTGCCCGGTGACCCTTTGCTTAATTTACAAGGCCCTGGGGGATATCAGCACGCACCAGTTCCCGCGGCAGGCCCGGTATGTGTGCCCACTGCACTTCTTCAACGCGTGGGTCTGCTCGCTGTTCCCGGAGTTTGCGCCGCGCGTTCTCCAGGACTGGGGGCTGATGCCGAGGATGTTAGAATTTGCCAGTGCTGAGCCGGGCTCCACCTCCATGCGGATGTATGATATCCGGGGCCGGTTGACAACGGTCCCCCGGGATGCGGTCGGGACTATTCATTTCTGGACTCTGGCGGCACATTCGAGTCCTCTGGTGAACAACAAGAGGGAATGCAAAGACGACCAGGTGGAGAGGTACGTCCACCCTATTAGCCAGGAGAATGTGATCCGCCCATTGCTGGAGCCGGAGCTGAGGGACTGGGCGCTGTCAATTCGCCCGAGCGTGCTGGTGTTCAGGAAAGGGGAGAACGTGCTGCTGGAGCCGTATTACCCCTTCCGGTTCGGTCGCAATTTTGGGTATGACCAGCATATCCCTACTTATCATGCACAGTTCGGCCTGCCCTTGCGGAGCGTCCGGGGGAGCTCAGTTGCTGAGCACGCCAGGAGCTGGTGGGACTTCTTCCACCGGGCGGACTCCGCCTCCTTCAGAGTACCGGCCCCGGGTCGTGTTCCCCGAGTGACCCAGGATTATATTAAGTGGTGGAATAGCCGGACGGCCTTCTATCGGCTTCACAAGACCGATTGCTGGGATGGGGCCGAGAGGAAATTCCTTAGTCGGCAGCCGATGCCGGTTCTTGACATTGAGCCAGACCATCTTCTTCGGCTCAAAAACAGACAGGAGAAGGAGGTGGCAGCATATCTGGTGGCTCGCCGGGAAGCCGGGATAAGAGGCCGACGCCGAAGGTGGAGCTACCCCCGGTGGCCAAGGATCATTACCAGAAGACGCTGAGGGACCTGTGCCAAGTGGGGAGCGACCGCCTGGACCTCATCAATTACCCATTCCCCATAGAGGAAGAGGGGACTCCTGCCAGGAGCTGGCGTCCAGAAAGGGATTCGGCTTGCCCGTACCGCACGTTTATGAGGCGGGAGGAGAGGCAGCCCGAGAACTATAAGGATACCACATGGCTCTATGTTCTCCTCCGGGTGAATGGGCTGAAGATCGAAGATCTGACGGCCTCCATCCTGGGCAAGCGCCTGCACATCCCTTATTATTATGCTGACGGGTGGGGCGTGGACCACTTCAATCTTTTCTGTCACCTCTCTTCAAAGAAGCACGCGGATCTGGCCAACCTCACGGACCGGTGCCAAACGATTGAAGATGTCTGCTGGCTAGTCCGGGAGGCGGCGCGTCGGGACAAGGAGACATCCATGAGCTACTGGCCGATCACGCTGCGGCTGTACACTGGCCCTCATGGTATTGAGTCCCTTCTTGCTCTTCGGTTCTGTCTTTTAGCATACGGCCTTCGCGGTGAGCCGAGTACTAATCACAAATGCATGCTCGTTCTTTTCCCTCTTTTCTTTGCAGACCATCCCGACAGCACGCAGATGGCCACGTACCGGAATCTCCTCCGGCTGGTGAAGAAGCCTGCGTATTTTGAAGCAGCGCCGCTGGCCCCAACCACGGCTCCTTTGCCCAAGGCCGCGAAGAGGCCCCGGGCGAAATCTCCCGTGAAGAAAGCAATGGATGCCGCGAAGGCGGCCAAACAGCGGGACACGAAGCGACGCAAGACGGAGGCGGCCAAAGCCCCGACCGCCGTTCCTTCAGCACTACGGGTCCCAACCTTCGAGGAATTTGAAGTTGCTCGGCCCGAGCCCAGCCCGCCCGCCGGTCAGTGCCTTCGACCGTCGGCGCCTCTTTTAAGTCTTCTTTTTTTTTTAATTTTTTTTTCTTGAAGCAGGACCCTGACGCTTGAATGTATTATTTTGTCTCAGCCCTTGTGGAAGAGCCCGTGTCCGCGCCCGCTCCTGATGTGGAGGGGTCGGCTCCTATGTCCGCGCCTGTCATGGGTGCGGCCGCGGTCATAGCAAAGGTGGCCTCGGCGGCGGCTCCTGCTCCCTCACTGCAGGCCAAGGAAAGGCTTCGAGCGGAGTCGCCTGTAAAGAAGGCGTTGGATGCTGCCAGGGTGGCCGGGGAACAGGCGGCCAAGCGAAGGCGGGCCAAGGAAGCCCTGGGTACGACAGTAGCCTTACCGGCGGCCGCTATCCCGTCCTTCGAGGCATTCGAGGCCGCCCGGACCGGGCCGAGTCATGATACTGGTGAGGCTCGGCGGTCGCCTACGACATCCGTGGTGGGTTTCCCGCCTGAGCTGGCCCCACGTCCGCGCGCGGAGACGATGCGTTTCTTCCTTGGGGGCGGCGTGGAGGGAACGGCGCTCGCGCCGATTCCGGGTGAGGGCAAGGCTGCGGCTCCGGAGAAGGCTTTGTCTGTCGAGGTCGAAGAGGGTATTTATCTTTGTCGCCCCTTTTCAATGCTTTCCTTCTTTGGGAGCCGACAGGGTTTGACGTAACCCGTCTTTTCGTTTATGTGACAGGTGCAGCTGGAGCAGTTGCTGGGCTATTCGGCCTCCGAATGCACCCCCCGGTGACGCAGCTGTATGTGCGGAAGAGGCCGAAGTCTGGGCTGCCAGCCTCACCCAGTCTGCAAGAGGAGGCGCCGGTTATCGAGCTCGAGGTGGAGGCCCCTTTGCCGGCGCCGGCCGAGCCAACGGCAGTCGGATCTCCGTCTGGGGAAGAGGTAGACTACGACTATTCTTCCGACGAGGCGGCTCCCGCCGAGGTAGCGTCTTGAGGCATCGGGCCGCCCGAACCGGCCTTTAAGGCTTTTCATTTGCTAATGCGCTCAGCTTGATGGAGGCTGCTGCCGTAGGCGTGTGTTTTTTTTTATTGGCGTAGGGCTGCCTTGGTGGTCACCTACCGACGCCGTTTTTTTGTGTCGGTTCTTTGCAGGAATCAGTCAAGCCGGAGGCCGCGAAAGAGGCTGCTCCAATTGCGCCAGTTGACCACCCGACGGAGGTTGCTGTTGGCATGGGCAGGCTGGCCCTTCTGTTCGAGGCCCTTCAGGAGGATGTGCCGGTGGGGCCCTTGGCGGGAGAGCCTCTGGAGGAGGGGGAGATCGCGCCTGAAAGCGGCACATCGGTGGCTGAGGTAAGCGTGCGGGTTCCACGACCCCTTTTCGCCCCCCTGCCCTCGCATGATCTATTCTTGGTGGCGAGTGACTGATTTCCCTTCATATGGTCAGGCGACGCCGGGGCCGGAGAAGACGTCCGGTCATGTCCGAAAGGCCGTAGCCAAACGGAGACCAAGCATTGCCCCGATCGCGGTGGAGGGGCCGGCTCGCGTCTCCGACTTAGGGGCCGCGAGCCTTGCTGCACTGGTGGAAGCGGGGCGTCTACCCCGACTGATGATTCCACTTCCACCTTTCCCGAAGCTTCCGGCCCAGATGGAGGACCCGCTCCTGAGGCGAATATTTACGGGGCTTCGCGCACACCTGGAGGGATCCCAGACGCGAGAGAGAAGTTCGTGGATGGCATCCTCGGGTCCAGCTCTGCTCGAGGCTCCTCCTTCGGCCAGGGTAGAGACAGCTGCACCCTCGCTTGTCGAGCCAGCGGCCGAAGCAGACGGAGCCGGGGAAGAGGGGACAGGGGAACAGCGGATGATAGAGACGCCGGATGCTTTAGCGCTGGTCTCGGCCACTTCCTTGGCGGTGGTTGGCCAAGAACTCTCTGTCGAGCCATGCCAGCCAGGCGACTTGACTCTTGCCCTTCCATCTTCTTCCGTCACGGTGGATGCCGGCTTGTGGGCGGAGGTAGATAGCACAGTGGAATTTACTCCCCCAGCCCCGCCTTCGGTCGGCCACACCTCGTCGGAAGCACCGGTCCGCCATATGCTGACCACTCTACGGGCGATGCTCCTCGCCGATCCCTCTTTGTCGTATCGGGAGGTGCACACCATAGTGACGCAGCTGACCGGGGCGCTGCAAGTGCTCGGCTGCCCGCTGGGGGAATGGTCGCGGCGGGTCTTGCTATTATTGAAATACATCAAGCGCCGTGACTTCCTCGAGACCCAGGCTCCTGACGAACGTGCCGCGTTGGATGCCCAGGCGGACGAGTATCTGCAAGCCTTGGAAACACGGCGAGGCGACAGGGAGCGCCATAGAGAGGCTTGGGAGGGGAGCGAGGGCAAGGTCTCGTCTTTGAAGAGCCGAATTACAAAATTAGAGGGCTACCTTGCTGCAGCTAGGCTTGATCTTGCCGCAAACGAGGAAGTGGCCGAGAGGGAGAGAGAAGCCTTTGGTGCTGCTCAAGCCGAGGTGGAGTCCATGGAGGCGGAGCTTACTCAGCTGGAAGAGCGGAGGGGGCGGCTCCGCGACCGGACGAACTTCCCTTGTGTCGGGATCCTGCCTCTCGAGGACATCTTCAGGGGCCTGGACTAGGCGTTGCTCCTTATTTTTTCTTTTGTAACACAGGGGTATGCCCCGAAGTGCCTGTAATCCTACCCCTCTTTTTTGAATATAGAAAAACTTTTATGGCTTCGCGCGTTCCTCTGTGTGCGTTTGTCCCAGAGAGACCTTTCTTCCCCTTCTTTTCTTTTGTGTACATTAATTTCTTCTTCCTACTCCCTCCCCTGTTTCTGTGCCGAGACACATCGGCGGGGTGCAGGTTTCCGTGAAGATTCGCTTCGGGAGAGCCGGGCAGGAACCCACGTCAGGGCACAGGAGAGTGCTCGCCTTCCCAGGGGGAGGACGAGGGGACCACTCCACCGTACCGGGCGGGCACCTTCCTAGTCTCACCGCGAGGTTGAAAGCTTGTGCCGGCCTCAGGGGGGGGGGACCTCGGTCGGAGACCGTTTGCTGGCCGTCCAGAGGGCACGGAGAGAAGAGTTGGTCTAGTCAATGACCTAGACGGGAGGTCCAAGCCAAAGGGGTACTCACCGCCTGGGGAGGATGGAGAGAAGAGTTTGTTTAGTCAATGACCCGGACTGGAGGTCCAAGCCAAAGGGGTACTCACCGCCCGGGGAGGGCAGAGAGAAGAGTTTGTTTAGTCAATGACCTTTAGTACCTCCGCTGATGCGGGGTGGTGATTGGAAATGGGGGGCGTTCCCCTTTTCGGGCTTCTTCTTTCTTCCCCTTTTTTTCTTCTCTTCTCTTTTTTTTTCTTCTCTTTTTTCTTCTCTTTTTTTTTCTCTTTTTTTTTTGCTTCTTCCTCCTTTTTCCTTCTATTCTTCTTTTTTGCTTCTTTCCTTTCTTTTTTTTTTGCTTCTTCCTTCTTTTTCCTCCTATTCTTCTTTTTTTGCTTCTTTCCTTTCTTTTTTTTTGCTTCTTCCTTCTTTTTCCTTCTATTCTTCTTTTTCGCTTCTTTTCTCTCCTTTTTTTTGCCTTTTCTTTTCTCTCTTCTCTTCCTATTATTCTTTTATATTTTTTTGAAACCCGGCTGGCGGTCAAATCATTTGGACATTAATCACGCACATCCGACCCAAAATGGGGCGAAGAGTAATATTATTACCTGAATGGGGGCGCCGGAGCGCGATACAGTCGCAAGTGCCTTCCATTAAGAGGCGGGAATTGAACCTCCCCGCGGTGGTTGACAATTACATAGGCTCCGCCTTCGTAGACTTTTTGGACTACGTAGGGTCCGAGCCAGTTCTCGTTTAGCTTACCCTTGGGGTTGGCCGCCATGAGATCTCTTCTCTTGACCATGACAAGGTCGCCCTTCTTGAATTCGCGTTCCTTGACGAGCTTGTCAAAGGCGCGTGCGATCCGGGCCTGGTAGACCTGGATATTCTGTTGGGCTTGAAGCCGCTTTCCTTCCAGACTGGAGAGTTCGTCGAGCCTTCGCTCGGTGTTGGTCTGCCCTTCGGGGACAAGCCCCTGCTGAATGGCGACCCTGAGGGACGGTATCTCCAGTTCGACGGGGACGATTGCTTCTGAGCCATATACAAGAGAGAAGGGCGAGCAGCCCGTTGGGGTCTTGTATACGGTTCGGTACGCCCAAAGCGCTTCGTACATCCTCTCTTCCCAGTCCTTCTTGTTAGAGCTGACAGTCTTGGCCAAGAGGGTGCAGAGTGTCTTGTTAAAAGCTTCGGCCAGCCCATTAGCCTGCGGATTGTAAGGGGTCGATGTCCTCCAATCAATTTTGTATTTTTCTGCTAGCCGGTAAACCTTCTGGTTACGGAAGTGGCTGCCGTTGTCCGACACAACCCGGTCGGGCACGCCAAACCGAAATATGATGTTGCGGCGGACAAACCTGACCACGATTTCTCCGGTGACCTCCCGCAAGGCTACAGCCTCTGCCCAACGGGAGAAGTAGTCGGTTGCCGCCAAAATGTACTTGCATCCTGTGGAAGACGCGGGTAAAGGACCCACAACGTCTATTCCCCATTGGGCAAACGGCCAGCTGGGCGCCGTTGGGTGCAATTGCACGGGAGGCCTTCTGGGTATGACGGCATGCTCCTGACATTTCTGACATGACTTGGCATATTTGCAGCAGTCGTCGAACATTGCAGGCCAATAGTAGCCAAGTTTCTTGATTTCAATTTTCATTTTCGGTCCCGCCTGGTGTGCACCCGCCGTCCCGGCATGGACCTCCTTCATGACCCTCCAAGCTTCTTCAGTGGACAAACATCGGAGGAGCAGCTTCCGCCTGGCATCTGCCACAATTCGGAATAATATTCCGCTTCGGAGCTCATAAGAGTCCTTGGTTCTGACTAGCTTGATCTTTTCTTCTCTTCGGTCAGGCAACCGCTGGTGTTTGAACCACTGCATCAAGGGGTCTCTCCAGTCGGGCAGGCTGACGGCTTCCACTGTAGTGACCTCTAGGTCTTCTTCTTCTGATTCCTCTTCTACCATGCTGGGCATCTGGCGTTGGTTTATTACTTGGATGCTGAGAGATCCATCTGGAGGCACTGCCAGTGAGCTTGCCAATTTTGCCAAGGCGTCGGCCTGGGCGTTCTCCCCTCGGGCGACATGGCCTATTTTGAGGAGGTAGAACCGCTCCATGAGCCCCTTTGCCTTAGCGTGGTAAGGGAGCAGCTCGGGTTTCCGGACATCAAACTGCCCCTGTACCTGCTTGACGACCAGCAGCGAGTCGCCGAATACCTGGAGCATTTTGATCTCCATGCGGAGGGCCACCTGGAGGCCGATAATCAGAGCTTCATACTCCGCCTCATTATTTGTACAGGGCTTGCTGATGCAGCAAGAAGTGTGTAGCACCTCTCCATCTGGAGATTTGAGGACGATGCCCGCTCCGGCCCGCACCTTGGTACGTCCGGACGGGGTCGCTTCTGTTCTTGAGGCTCCGTCAAAGTAAAGCTGCCAGATGGCTTGTTGTATTTGGTCTACCTCTAGTGTTTCATCTTCAGGTAGTTCGGTGGCCAAAGGGGAGTCTTCGGGCACGGGGTGTGCTGCGAAGAAATCCGCGACGGCTTGTCCCTTAACGGCCTTCTGTGGCACGTAGGTGATGTCAAACTCCATGAGTAGCACGGCCCACTTGCCAAGGCGCCCCTTTGGGACTGGCTGGAAGAGGATGTGCTTAATGGGGTCGGCTCTGGATATCAGACTTACTTCATGGGACAGCATGTAGTGCCTCATCTTTTTGACTGCGAAGACCAAGGCAAGGCAGATCTTCTCAATCGGGGTGTAGTTAGCCTCTGCACCCACCAACCTTCGACTGAGATAGTAAAGAGCCTGCTCTTTTCCCTCATCATTGTTCTGGGCGAGCATTGCCCCCAGTGAATATTCGGTGGCCGCTATGTACAGAATCAGCGGTCTGCCTTTGACAGGTGCCCCCAGGACAGGCGGGGTCTTCAGGTACTCCTTTAGCTGATCGAACGCGTGCTGGCATTCGTAACCCCAGCTGAAGGGTGCATTCTTCATCATCAGTCTGTGGAAGGGTTGGCAGCGCCCTGACAGGTTGGAGATGAACCTGCGGATGTAAGCCAAACGCCCCTGCAGGGACCTCAGCTCTCCCAGACTCCTCGGAGGAGGCAGCTCCTGGATGGCCTTTATCTTCAGGGGGTCGATCTCGATCCCTCTGTGCCGGACAATAAAGCCGAGGAATTTCCCACTGGACACGCCAAAGGCGCACTTCATGGGATTCATTTTCAGCCCATACTGCCGGAGCCTTTGGAAGACGACCCTGAGGTCACTCAGGTGCTCGTCTCTTTTCTTGGTCTTGACGACCAGATCATCAATGTAGCACTCGACCTTGCCGTACAGCAGCTCGTCAAAGATCTTGGTCATCGCCCGCTGATATGTGGCACCGGCATTCTTGAGGCCGAAGGGCATCCTCTTGTAGTGAAATATCCCTTTGGGTGACCGGAAAGCTGTATGGACCCGGTCATGGTCGGCTATCCAGATTTGGTTATAGCCGGACGACCCATCCATGAAGGACAGGGCCTCGTGGCCAGTGGTTGCATCAATCATCACTTCGGTGATAGGCACCGGGAAGTCATCTTTCGGGCAGGCTTTATTCAGGTCGCGGAAATCCACGCAAATCCTGATCTGCCCATTCTTCTTTTTCACTGGTACAATATTGGCCAGCCATGTGGTGTATTGATTTTCCGCCACGAAGTCGACATTTATGAGCTTGTCGACCTCTTTGCAGATCTGGCTGGTTAGCTCCGGCCTCATGCGCCGGGGAGGTTGCTTCACTGGTTCCACCTTGGGATCAATGGCCAGTATGTGCTGAGTCACTTCGGTGCTGAGCCCAGGCATTTCTTTGTAATTCCAGGCAAAGCAATCCCGGAATTCTTGCAGCAACTTTGTGTATTGTTCTCTCTCCTGTAGGGGCATAAGGGCACTCAGAAAAGTCGGCCTGGGGTCGTCTTCTGTACCAAGGTTGACCTCAATCAATTCGTCGACCGTGACCTGGCCGCCATTTTCAACTTCCGGCGGGGCCGGCAACAAATCGACGAAGTCCTGGTCTTCATTGTCCGCGGGCTCGAGGACGCCATCTTCCTCTTCTTGTTCATCATGACTGGGCATGGAGGCTGCATTCACCTCGCACTCCTCCTGGGCCGTAGCCGCCGGGTACGTGAGGTCCGCTGGCTCAGAGGGGCATAGGTCCATCTCGGGCTCCTCCGTGTATTCATCATAGACCGCTCCTGCGGGAGCCAGGGTAGCCGCATCTTCGGGCGCCTGGCGTTGGATGGACACAGTGTAGGCTCCTGTCCTGGGGCTGTCTGCCACGTGGGGGCGTGGCGGGGCTACCACGTAGTCCCCCATTCTGAGCTCATCCCTGTCAATGAGGCTCTGAGCAATGTCTTTGAAGACATAGCAGTCTTCAATGGCGTGGCCCAGCATCTGGTGGTAAGGGCAAAATAGTGGGTCCCCGCTTCTTCGGGTGTCTTGCGGCCTCTTAGACCGTGGAAGGGAGACCTTGCCGTAATGGCAAGCCCAATCGAAGATGCCCCGGGTCTTCTCTCTCGGAAAGGAATAAGGCTTCTGCAGCTTCTCTTGGAGTGTCAGCCCTTGCCTGGTTGGCCGCTCGATCAGCGAGCTTGCCATGTCTCTCATTTCCCGCCTTGACAAGGCGGGGGTGTTGGGACTGGTGCCTCGGGGCCGAGGCATCCGGCCACCCCATGGGGGGAGAGATCCCTGGATCAGGTCGGCGACTAGCGAGGTCAACTCCGCCAGTCGTGCTTTTAGCATCTCGATCTCCCGTTGCTGCCTGTGGTACAAGGCGTACATGACGGGGTCGTATCGAGGGGAATTTGGAGCGTAGCCCATGCTACTGCTCCTTGCTTCGCCGGTCGGCCGAGGTGAAGGTGCCTCGCTGGCGTGCCTTCTCGAGGTTGACACTTCGGAGAAGGAGGGGGTCTTCTCCATGCAGCGGCGGCTGGGAGGCTTCCACAGGAATACTTCTTCGTCTTGTGCCTCTTCGGCCGGGGCCCCGGGACATGCGTCTTGGTGGGTTTCCCGCGAATTTGCAGCTTCTGCGGGGTCGTCGCCGGGCCATGTTGAGACCGATATGACATCAGTCTCGTAGTAATCTTCTAGTGAAAAGCACAGACCGGGGTGCTTGGTGATTTTCAGCAACCGTCGATCCAGGTTTGGTGGGTTCCACATTCTTTCAAACATTTCCTTCCGGCTGGAGGGCTGGTAGGGAGGAATCTTCTGCTTTCTGACCATTATGGCTGCCTGGTCAGTCATGTGGGGAAGTCCCGTAACGGGGACGTGCGGGTCATACAACTCGTCAGGGAACCGGCAATCATCGTCTTCCCTGACTGGCTTCTCCCCAGCCACATAGAAAATAGTGGGCGGCCCCTCAGAGTTAGGCACCTCGAAGGTTTTCAGTTGTTCAGCTGCTTGACATTCAATTTCCGCTATCGGCTTGACGATCCCTGGCGGGACCCTGACATCTTCTAGCAGGTCTTCGAGGCAGAGTGCCCCCGGTGTGGGGTAGATGGCGAGAGGGGCTGCCCTAAATACCCCTTCTTCTTGTGCAATAAATGGTACATGTGGGGGAGCCACATAACCCGGGGGTGGCGGAGGGAACCAACCACCTGATTCCGTTTTCTTCTTTCCCTGGTCTTGGATGACTTGAGGAGCTTGCTTTGCCTTTTCTAAGTATAAGTTGGCATCTGACAAGTGACACTCGAACACCTCGAACGGGTGGAGGTCGGCGAAGATCCTGACTTCCTTCCCCTCACAGGGGTATTTGATGCATTGATGCAGGGTGGAGGGCACCACTCTGTTCTGGTGTAGCCAAGGCCGGCCGAGCAATGCCTTGTAGGAAGTGCTGGAGTTGATGACGTGGAACTGACCTTGGTGGTGAAGTCATCAAAGGTCAAGTTGAACTCTGCAACCCCCATGGGCACCTCACATTTCTGGTTAAAGCCAGCTATCTTGACATTTTTAACCTCAACCAAGTGTACGTCGAAATAGTGTTTCTGGTACACCCGGTAAGGGAGTATATTCACTGCTGCCCCTGGGTCGATCAGGACCCTGTTGATGGGCTGGCCATTCAATTGCCCCTTCATGTAGAGGGGTCTGTTGTGACTGCAGGTTGGCAGGAGCATGTCCTCTTCTGTGAAGGCCACGGCCACTTCAGGCGACATCTCTGCCAGACAAGCTTCAAGCTGTGCTGGGGTCTGGAGGGCGGCTATGATGGCTTGCCGTGTTTCTTCATTCAGGGACAGCATCTCCCACACAGTGAACCGGGTCGGGATCTTCTTGAGGTGTCTGACTATCCGCTCGGCAGCCCGCACCTTGAGCAACTTCATTTCTTCGGGCTTGCCGCGCCTGCTCCCCTCCTGAGGCTGGGGTGTCTGATCAGGGGACGCCTCCTTTGCGGGATCTGTTGTAGCCTGTTGAGCGGGCGGGGCCTGGTGGGCCTCCTCCGCTGCTCGCATGAATTCGGCGAGGTTTGGGGTGCCGCTGAATTCTTCCTCTGGCTGAGCAGGAGTTGCAGCTGGCTGGGCTTGGGGGATGCTTGCTTTACTGGTCGCAGCGGACCCCTGGGGGTGCGCCCGCCTTCCTGCTCGAGCTGACAGGAACTCGGCGAATGACGGGGCGCCTTGACTCTTGGTACCTCCGGGGTAGAGACCTGATGGGGGAGGGATTTCGGTGCCTCGGACCTCGGGCTCGGGAACCTGGTATGGTTGTTCCCCCCTGATCATGATGTTGAGGCTGCCCTGAGGAGGGCGCCCCCACTTCCTCCCCGACCTGGTGGCGTGTTGGGAGGTGGACGCCTCAGCTTGGTTCACCTCTGCTGGCTCATGGGGTGGTTCTTCTTCTTTTTCTTCCAGGGAGAGAGCGGTGTCGAACAGCGCCGAGAGGGTGTTGCAGGCGAGGACGACCTCCTCCTTCTTCTTGCCCCTGGGTCTTCTCTTCTTCTTCTTCTTGCCTGCTGCAGCGGATGGCTGCTCTTGAGGAAGCTCACCCCACAGGGGAGGCTCTTTTTCTGTTTCAGCTTTGGTTCCTGGAGCCAGCTCGAGTGATTCGAACTCCTCCCAGGGGACATATTCTTTTAGTTCCACGGGCTTGATTTTGGGCTGTTCATAATCTTCAAGCCCGTCAATAATAGCCTGTAGTTTCTCGACCGCCGGGCTGGCTTTCTGGGGTATTCGCAGCGGGACGGAGCTCTTCTTGTTGTGGGTAGGCCGCCTCATGACCAGCCTGGGGGCCGTGTCATGGCGAACCGGGCTCGCCGGTGGTGGTGCCGGCAAAGGTGTCGCGTCCCTTGGATGAATCCCTGGGGCGGACCGAGGGATGCGTGCCTTTCTATTTCTTCCGGGCACCGTCTGCCAACCCTCTTGATCTTGGGCCGGGGCCAGGACAAAAGCCTCATAAGTGGCGCGGGCACAGGCTTCCGCCCACTCTTCTGGCAACTCTTGATACAGTGAGATCATGTTGACGGAGGAGGCTATGCTGGGCAGCTCGTGTGGCTGCGGGGGGTCTACTTTATGCTCCCCCATGTCCAGCTCCCCGTCCTTGATTAAGGACTCAATAACATCCTTGAAGACGTAGCAATCTTCAATAGTATGCCCGAGCACCCGGTGGTACATGCAGAAGCGCGGGTCATCCTTCTTCTTTGAGTCGCCAGGCCTTTTCGGCTCTGGCAATGCGATCTTATTGTAGCTGGTTGCCCATTCAAACAGGAGCTTGGACTTGTCCCGAGAGAAGGAATATAGCTTGTTTCTCATCTTCTCTCTCAGCGAGGGGCCTTCCCGCCGCTCTGTAATTCTGGGCGGCGGAGGGTTGGCCGCTCCCTTGGCTTTCTCCTTCTGCTTTTCAAAAGCTTGGAAGTCTAGCGCATGCACCTCCGGGGGAGCCGGCTTCTTCTCGGCCTGCCTGGCCCTCTGGCTTGACATGGCTGGGGTGGAGGAGTATCGGGCCAAGAATGCCTCGATCTCCGCTACCACATTGTTCAGGCGGTCAAATGTCTTGACCTCAGTGCCGATCATCCTTTCTAGGATTTCTTTCTTTAAGTTTTGCTTGCAGATCTGCACTGCGTCCTCCTGATGCGGGGGGCGTTTGCACCTCATACTAAGGTTCCTCCATCTTTTAATGTAGTCGAGGGCCGACTCATCATTCTTCTGCCTTGTGGCGTAGAGTTCAGCCATGGTAACTTCTCTCTCGGCGACGTAGAACCTTTCCTTGAACTTCTTCTGCATGTCGGGCCAATCGGCCACCGACCCGGGTGACAAGCCGGAGTACCATTCGAAGGCAAGTCCGGTAAGTGTTGAGCCGAAGAACTTCAGGAGGTAGGCCTCATCAGCAGCCAGGTCTCCCATGACGTTCACATAGTAAGCAATGTGCTCTCTGGGAGACCCTTGCCCGTTGAACTTTTCAAATTTCGGCGGCTTGGTGACGCCAGCCGGCAACTTCCTGGCAGCATAATGAGCCGGGTAGGGTACCCGATAGACGTCGAAAGGCGTCTGATCCCCATCGCCCCTCTCGGCCAGCTTCATCTCTATCATCTGCTCGAGCATCAACCGGCTGACTGCCGCCGGGTCGACTGGACTCGGGTAGAAATGAGCGGGCTGCGCGCTCGGAGTGGCTACCACGGTCGCTCGGGGGGCCATGGGGGACCCTTGTGAAAGCGGAGCCTGTGGCGGGGTCACTGCTGTGCAATGTGCTTGCTGCGGGGGCGCGCCCCCGAGAGGATCGAGGGTCGCTGGAGAGCTGCCTCTGAAGACTGCCCCCTGTCCCTGGGTACTTCGGGTATAACCTCGGTCTGCCAGGACATCGGGGGCGGTGCGTCCCTCTCACTTAGCTGCTTCTTGAGTGACTCGATTTCCTGCTGGAATCGTTGTATCATGAGCAGCATTGTGGGGTCAGCTGTGGGAAGACTGGGCATGCCCCCTGTCTCTTCGGCCGGGGCATCCTCGGATGATGTCGAGGGTCCGCCACTCGTGTCGCCGGTGGTGACCACATTGGCTGTGAGGGCCGCAAGGGGTTCTTCAGGTAGGTCCCTTCGGCAGCTGTGGATGTCGCGCCGCCTGCCGCTCTCCTTCTTCTGGTAAGGGGTCCCGGCCTGGCGGCTATTCTGGCCAATTCTTTCGGGTCGGTGGGTAAGGCCCCATACCGACCATGAACTCCTGCCATATTGCAGGTGAATATCTGCCATCTCTTATTCTTATTTCTTCTTGACGCCCTCCTGTACGATCCTCCTGGGAATGTCAGCCTGTCGAAGACCGACCGTCGGGGCGGCGCTTCCTCCCGTACAGGGGACTGGCGTGGCTCCTCCGGGCGGGTCCTCGACTCCATGCTAGGTGCGGGTTCCCCCCTTTCTTCCTGGAAGGATGAGGCCATTGCCCCCAGTAGTCTCTGGCGGCCGGCGGGGGTGCTGCCCGGGCCTCGGAGGTAGTTCCTCATGGCCCGCTCGATCCCTTCCCACTCCTGGTCAGGGAGAGCGGCCTGGGGTTGCGCGTCGATGGCAGCGGCAGGAGGGGAGTAGGCCGTGAGAGCCGGGCGGGCGGCATTGTGCCGGCGCCCTCGGCGACGGCGATGAACATTCATAGACGGCACCGGGATGACGGGTGCCAGTCGGAGAGTGGGGGTCACTACCTCGACCCTGTCATCGTGCCGGGCCCTCCTGGGGCAGAAAGTGCTGGGCCCTGCCTGGGCCGGTGCAGTGGGCTGGGTCTCCTTAGGCACCCAGACTTGCTTCAATTTAGCCGGTCGGTGAGCCGGCGTCCTCTTTGGTACCCTGGCCGGGGTCGCGGGCGCTTCGCTCTCTTTTAGCTTCTCCAGTCCCTGGAAAGAGTTACGGACCGGGACGGTCGAGACGACGCGGTCCGGCGCCGGTTGGGACTTCTGTCCGTCTAGGCGGACTCGGAGGGCTCCAACAGTCATTGACTTTCCGGAGTTGGACATGCGACGCCCTGAGCCGGTGCCGGTGTTGTTTCTCCGGAGCCTTCTCCGGTGGGATGTCGACCCTTGGTGGAGCGGGCCGGTAGTGTGGTGCACGTGGTGCACGTTGCAGCTGAGCGTCGTTGTGAGGACGCTGTTGTTGCATTCGGCCACAGCTCGGCCGGCAGCGGCTCCCATGGCCCCCGGGGCGGGGGCGTTGATCTGGGTGTCCTCGGGCGTTCCACGTCGAGGATCTCGGCGAAGGCCACCCCCAAGAAGTTGGGGAAGCCCACGGTGGGAGGGAAACTCCCAAAGGTGAGGGGCACCGCCAGGTAGCCGCCTCGAACGTGGTTCTGGACGGGCTGAGGGCCGCAGACGACCGCCATGGTTGGTCCCATGATCTCTCTTCCCTTTTTTTTTCTGCATTTAAGAAAGTAGTACAATTAGTATTACAAGAAGGGGGCCGCGGGGCCCCTAATTCGGCAAAGAGATGAAGGGTGGATCTGTCCCACCGGGCGTGCCAGAGTTGTGGACGCACTTTTTTTATTTAACAATTATCTTGTTCGTTCGTTGGTTTATTACGTGCGTGGGCGTGCCAGTCACCGAAGTGACGATTTATTCGGGCTCCGAAGAGCCCATGGTGCGCTCGATCTGACTTCGTCAGACGATTGTGTGGTTCGTGTCGGGACCGAATCCCTCGCGCCATAAAGGTCACGACGTCATTTACATCCCCCATACGAGGGAACACCCTTGATTAATTGCCGAAATTAGGGGCCCCGCGGCCGAAAAGGAGTAATACTAATTGTGCGAGAGAGATAGGATAGATCACACTGAAGGTTGTATTAAGGCCATAAACATTGGTCATGTAGGTCGCTCGTGGACCTTTTCATATTCGGACACGGGTCCGTGACGGAGACGCAATGAGAAAACCGGGGCGAATCCATTCAAATATCTGCCGAGCGTATGGCAATTTTAATGATGGTTCGGAAGGCGTCCGGAACGAGAAACGAATCCGGTCCGATTAAGATGTCGGCCCGCGACTAAGTCAGAGCTCGGCCATATCGGGATGGCTCCCGAGACTCGGGCTTGACCCGAAAGGGCGGCATGGTTGTTCCCTTTTGCCCCGGATCACGGGAAGGGATAGGGGCTGCCATGCGGGCCCTGGCGTCTTTTATCGGAGGTTTTATTAGTTATACGTTCTGGGACTTCCGATTTACCGTTACCTCTTTATACATTCATTCCGGACGACTTCTCTTCTTTTATTCATGAGCGTTCCCGTTGTTGTTATTTGTTTATTATTTATCCCCCCTTTTTTTATTGACCCCTCCCGCCTCTTTTATTATGATTAATATTATACATTTGGAGTCCTTGTAATTAGCGTAATTTTCAATGATTTATTTGCTATTTGTTAGGGCCATTATTGCGTTGTATATGCATGCATGTAGTGTGCCGGCGAAGGAAACAAGGTGTACCGCTGGAGGCTTGGGGTGTGCCGCTGAGGGCTTGGGGTGTGCCGCTGAGGGCTGAAAAGGGCATACCGCTGAAGGCCAAAGGGCGTACCGTTGAAGGCCAAAGGGGCGTACCGCTGGGGGCTGAAAAAGGCGTACCGCTGAGGGTTAAAGGGGTGTACTGCTGCGGGTCCAAAGGGCGTGCCGCTGGAAGGTGGTTAGAGTGTGTCGCTGAAGGCTGCAACGGTGAGGACCAGAAGGGGCGTACCGGCAAAGGGGGTGAAGTCATGAGAATATGCCGGAGAAAGGATCGGATGAGCAGGCCATTGGGAGACGATTAAAATGCACCGTTGGAGGGCCAATCAGGGCGCGGTGATGGAGGTCCGGTCAATCTTCAAATTTTTTATCTTAAGGCTTTTCTTTTCTTCTTATTTGATTTGTACATAGCTTTATATAAACTCCCCCCCCCCCCCCCCGCTTCGGTGCCTCTACCGTCAATCGGAAGTTCGGGCTGCCGGGCAGTCAATCAATTCGGTTCAGTGCTCGTTGTTGTGCCGGCAATGATCTGATTAGTTGGAAGGCTTCATTAATTATTCTCTTCGTTTGTTGCTTCCTTTTGCCTCTTTTAATGTTTTGTTATTTTCTCACAAAAAAATTCGGCAGCATCTTCCCTTGACCCAGGGCGTAAGGGAGATAAAGGGAACACGCCCACATGGAGTGGCGGAACCCGACAATTGGAGATGGGCCCCCGGGGGAGCAACACCTTTATAGAACCTCGAAAAACGTGAAGGAAGGGGCTCGGAGGCGAGGCCAAGGAGTGGGCTGCTGAGAGGCTGAGGGTGTGCCGCTGAAGGCCATAAGGTGTACCGGCCAAAGGCCAATCGGGGCGTGCCGGCCAAGGAGTGTGCCGGCCAAGGGTGAGAGAATGTGTGTGCCGCTGAGGGCAGAAAGGGGGTGTGCCGGCCAAAGAGTGTGCCGGCCAAGGTTAGAGGCGTGTGCTGGCCAAGAATAGATGAGGTGTGCCGCTGAGGGCCAAAACTGGTGTGCCGGCCAGGGGCCGGAGAGGTGCATCGCTGGAGAGTCAGAGGGGATTGAGTATGTGGGCTGGGAAATCTGCAGGCCATCAGGAGCATGGGAGAGGGATTCAAGGCCGGGGGAGAAGCCACTTAGCTGCTGTATATTAGGAGAGAGGGTGAGGGTCTCCCTCCTTCCTAAACCGGTGGGCATAGCAGAGGGCCACGGAAGGGATCGAAGGGCCTATAAGGCTAAGGATCGTGGGAGGACGGTCATATAGACACGGAGGCCCCAAGAACACCAGAGAAATGGGGAGACGGAGGGAAGAACGGACAACTCGTTGGAAACCGCGAGGACTAGCATAAGCCAACGAAATCAAAGAGAAAACCCAAGAGGAACAACTTTCATTCATGGGAATCGAGAGGGCACGGCCCTATATACATATCATAGCAAAAAAGAATGCCAAAGATGATGCCATGGCCAAGAAAGGGGAAAAGGCCCCACAAAAGAAAAGAAGACATAAAAGGAAGAGGAGGAACGGAGGGCAGGAGGGAGGCCAGCCGCCCCTAACTCTTTCCCCGTTACATCGAACCCTCTCTCCCTTACTCTTGCTCCCTTCCGGTGGTGGTGGTGGTCGTCGGAGGAAGCTCCTGGCAGGGAGGGAGCCTCTTCTTCTTCTTCTCTCTTCTTCTCTTTTCTTCTCGTCTGTGTGTCTGTCTGTCTGCCTCTTCTCTTCTCCCCCCTCTCCTCCTCTGTTCGAAACGAAGGGGAGGGTTTTTATACCCCGGACAGCGGGAGTCTTCGTGCAGGAGCGTCGAAGCGGGAAGTGGCCCGTGATCATGAGGTTTGACCTGCCTGTCCTGGCTGTCAGTGGACTAGGCCACGTGGCCCAACGATCGGCTGCCACTTCAGACGGCTCCACTGCGCGCCAAGGATGCGTAGGGCATGGGCCTCACGTCGGCCGTTGAAAGTGCCTCACGATGTGCCGTTGAAGGGCTGAACACGCTTGCCGCTGTAGTGCCGAAAGGGCGTACCGCTGGAACCCCGGATGGGCGTGCCGCTGAACGGCCTGAAGGGCGTGCCGCTGGGGACCCTGCAGGGTGTACCGCCGAAGACCCCCAGGGGGCGTGCCGTTGAGGACCCCCCCCCCTGGGGGGTGTGCCGTTGAAGACCCCAAGGGGTGTGCCGGTGAACCCCGAAGGGGTGTGCCGTTGAACCCCCATAGGGGTGTGCCGGCGAGCGCCCAAAGGGGCTGTGCCGGTGAAGGCCGCGGCAGGGTGTGCCGCTGAAGGGAGCGTGCCGCTGAACCCCCATGGGGGTGTGCCGGCGAGCGCCCAAAGGGGCTGTGCCGGTGAAGGCCGCGGCAGGGTGTGCCGCTGAAGGGAGCGTGCCGCTGGAGGGTTCTGCCAGGGCGTGCCGTTGAAGCCTCAACTGGGCGTGCCGCTGAAGGGCTAAATGGGCGATTTTGAGCCCATTGTGAGCATGAGTTGTGGCCCATTTGATTTTCTTCGAGGCCCACGGGCTGTGGGGCCCTTTCATGCTTGTTTTCTCCGGGGTTTCTTCACTCGGCGCCGTTGTCGATGCTGGGCCGAGCATGACATTTGGATGTGCGATTTTCGATGTCCACATGCGGCGGCGAGAGAGAGAAGGTCGGAGGGGGAAGGGGACTCCGTTGGAGTGATGTTCCATGGGGGAATTCTCATGGTGGCCCAAAAAGTTGGTCATAAACTTTGGTCTATACTTCTCCCCTGCAAGGGGAGCGGGGGCTTAGTTTAGGATCACCCTTGCCTTTGTTTCTTGGATGGGTTTTTTTCTTCCCTTAGGAAGCCACTGAGACCTCCTCTATATATAGCTACTGGTTGGCGGTGATTCCGTATCGGCAAGGATCTCCTGACTCGCGGGCTTCGAAGAGACCGCACTTTATGACATCGAAAAGGCACAAGGATCTACTGACAGGGGCCAGTCATAATTAATGGTGTGTCGGATCCTCGTAACCTAGTGGGATCACCTAGATTTGGCCAGATAGGGGCCACGCGGTGGTCCCGTTAGGTGCCCGCATGCATGCAGGCAGCCCTCTAACAGGGCGGCAATTATGCTTCTCAAGAGATATCCCCTGACTGGGATCCTACCTTTGATGGTGTCGCCTCATGAATCGATGTGGGAGCTTGACTGCACCCGCTAGCAGTCATGAATCTCGTGTGATATTTGTGAGGTCCAAGTGGGCGGCCTTTCGCTTACGTGCCAAGGCCTTCTGCTAGCTTGGATTTGAGTTCTGGGATAGAGCAAGTGCTCCAGTCCTCCGGGTAACATCTGAGGTCGGGATGCTGATCCAGATCCCTGAGGTTGGGGTCGAGCTACCTCTCGAGATCTCCGGGAATGACCTGGGACCGAGTCGGTGCTCTAGACCTCCAGGAACGGCTTGGGAGCGAAATAGTGCTCTAGGCCTCCGGATACTATCCGAGGTCGAGTTACCGCTCTAGATCTCCTGAGGTTGGGGTCAAGCTATCTCTCGAGGTCTCCGAGAATGACTCAAGTCGAGTTGGCACTCCAGACCTCCTGGAAATTAAAGGCTCAAATTGAGCTAGAATTCCAGGCCTCCGAGTAATGTCCAAGGTTGAGCTACCACTCGAGATCTCCTAAAGTTGGGGTCGAGCTACCTCTCAAGGTCTCCGGTAATGACCCGGGATCGAGTAGACACTTTAAACCTTTTGGAAAGGCTCGGGATGGGGTCGGGCTCCCACCGCTCGAGATAACACTGTCGGCGCCTTCTTCCCGATTTCCAGCTTGGCGCAGGGTTGTGGGGCTTGGGCCCCTCCACATACACGTTAGGGGGGCAGGCCATACATGGGTCGCCCTCTTGGGATATTGGGTCATGCCGACCTCCTGGCTTTATTGGGATGCGCCGTGCTTGTTGGGTTGTTGAGCTTCCGGGAGAAACCTCCGTCACAAGTCCCAAAGAGCCCAACCACTTAAATAGTATTTCTAACATAATCTCTCCAAATGAGTACATAACTAAAGTAATTAAAATTAGATTAAATATTTTTTTATCTTTCAATATGCTACAAAGTAATGTAAAAGATTTAAATTTTAAATTTTTAAGACATATAAAATCCAACGATACCAACTGCACGTCTACTAAATAAGGGCGGTAGGCAACGCAGCCGCGTTCGGCGCCACGCCACCCTAGAAGCAGCACCACAAACACAGCACCTTCCATGACCAGCCTTATCCCCCAACGTCTATGCCTCATCCGCTGGTCGCCCTCCTCTCGCCTCCCCTCACCCATGTGCACGGTGGTGTGTTAGTTTAACTGGTGATCGACCTCGACACTTGTCCCCCCCGCGGCAGTGGCCGTGTGGGAAGTGGAAGGCAGCTGCCTCTTCCCTTCCCCTAGCCCCCTTTTCCCGGTTGGCCAAGTTGCAGGCCATCCAAGGGGCAACATCTTCTCCTTCCCGAATGTTCCCGTTATCTCGGCCTGCAGGTTGCCTTTCTGCCGTGCGTGGGTGGGGGCTGACATGATTCGTGTGGAATCGAGGGTCGTACGCATGCACGTCCATGTTTGGCTATGGGCTCGATGTGAAGTATATCCATCGATGCGTATCGCTGGTTCACATCGCGAACGAGTTGCTCGCCTGTCCGGGTTCCTGCCAGCTCGTCCGGCATCCCGAAGTTCGCAGGCATCGATTCTTGAAAGCCCCTCAAACCCATCACGTACGTACGGCAACGCATCCTTATCCGGTTCGGTGGTGCTGGACACCACCAGCCACGGGAGATCTTCTCCGGGGGATTCATGTGGCCGGATGAATCAAGCCTTGTTGGACAGCTACCCGGCGTGTTCTTATCTCTGTCGGTGGAGAACAATACTGTCGATGCCGGCCCGCACACTAATGGGGGGTGTAGGTTCGGTTGCTGCTTCCGACACCGTGGGTTCAGATGGCGTGTGGCTTTCAGTTTGTACCCATGAGTCCCATCCGATTGGAGCAGAGGAGACGCTTCCTCAAATTTAACATGAATGGCAGTACTCTCTGTTAGTCAGGCGCATTGCACCCATCTTATTACTGATCAGCCATAGATGAGCTGCAGCCTCCAACAAAGGAAATTATTAATACCAATAACTTTATTTTCATACCCACGCTCCAGTTGTAGAACAGCTTAATTTCTAGCTGGATCCTATTCTAACCATCACGTAAAAACTACCGTGCGTTATCTCACTAATAGCTAGTTTTCAAAATGGGTTTTGAGATTACCGGGGATCATTTGCTGGACGACAGGACGAGGGCGTGCATTGCTTCTAGCCGGTAATCGAGGACGTTACCAACTAACTACCATACGCGCGCCTTACTTAATTTGAAGCACCAAGTTCCGAAGTTTCATGTATATATAGCACTTCGGTTTGCGAACGCTGTTTGATGTAACCACGCATACACGAGTCTTTAATCCAACAAGGGTCAGTCGGATTGTGGTTTATGAGCACTAAAACCTCGGGAATCAATGCTTTTGCCATATATGTGTCATCTCCAAAAGGATTTTTTTTGAATTTTTTTACATGGTAGATATGAATTTGTAAAAAAATCATGTCTAAAAATGTATTAACAATCGTATCATTGTGTAAATCTTAATTGTGTAAAAATACCATAGTGAAATATTCCACGAAGATAGTATTACTCTCGGTCAGTTGAGTGTAAAATGACAAAAATACTCTCGCACGCTATTGACATAGAGAGAGAAAGAGAGGAGGAGATTGCGGGGGGAGGGGAGCAGTTCAGGGGGGATTCCGGCAAGGCAAGGGGAGGTTGCAGGGAGAGAGAAGATGATTCAAAGAGAGAGAGAGAACGGACAAAGACCCGTGCCAACTGCAGTTGCACGGACATGTGTCGGAAGAGAGCACTAGAGTTTTGGGATCGGATGAGCAAACGAGGGGGAAAAATAGAACCCAATTCGATTTTCCCATGATTACATATGTTTCTTTTGCCTATTTAGGGTTCCCTGTGCAGAGGTGAGAGAATTGCCATGGCTGGACGTTGAGTGGAAGGAAGACAAGCCGGCCAGGAGTGATTAAAAATGGACTATGGTTGTGGTCTCTGGTGAGAGCACACACCTGCGTTGGGAAGAGGAGCAGAAGGCATCAACTTTGGGGGCACCAACGGTGGTGTACAACAGCAGAGTCTGATGAGAGCGCATACCTGCTGTGCTCGGAAGAGGAGAGGAAGGTGTCAACTTTGGGGGCATCAACGGTGGCGCAGAGCAGTAGAGTTCGAGGCAGTAGTTCCACTGGAGCTGGAAGTCCCGTCACTCAGGGTGGCAATCCCGTCACTCAGGGCGCATACCAATGAGAGCACATATCTGTTCTGGGAAGAGGAGTAGAAGGTGTCAACTTTGGGGGCGAAGACAGTGGCGAAGAGCAGTAGAGCTCCCACCACCATCCTCGCTACCTCGCTCACTGTTGCGTTATCCATCTCTCGCATGTTCGTCCCCAGCCACTGGTCACCGAGTATTGTCGTTCCGATTGTCGCTACCTTACATCCGTCTACGGGCTCTTCGAGAGAAATGCTCACTGTTGGACACTCTGGCACATGGTGTTCGGGGGGTTGTAGGACCTGAGCTCAACCCTATTCATGAAGGCGAGGGGGGTTCTTGCCGGTGGGTTTGCAATGGGCAGGGAGGAGGGGTTCCGATGAGAGGGGAGATGGGAGGGGGGTTTTGTCAACGGGATGTTGAAGGGGACAAGAGTTCCGGTAGAGGGGGTGGGGGTGTTCTTCCCTACAAGAGATTGTCATGTGGGGATCAGGTGGGAGGGAGGGAGTGTTCTTGCCAGCCGGACATTGTAGGGGTGTCCAGTGGAAGAGGAGGGTTCTTACCAGAGGGAGGGGAGAGAAAGTTTTATTATTTTATTTTTTTAACCAAAAGTATTTTTATATTTTTACAAGTCTAATTAAAAGTAAAAATGGTTAACTTCACGAGTGATAACAGACGATTAATTATGGCAATGACATTTTTGCACAATATAGATTTACATAGTGATATAGTTGTCAATGTATTTTCAAGAATATTTTTTTATAAATTCTTATCTAACAATGATTTTCAGGTAAAAAACTATATTTTTTAATGATATGTGATCTTTTTTGTTTATTATCAATATTTTTAATGATATATATATATATAAGAGTAGTAACTTT